>ML784601.1:512554-524118 GCA_009831015.1 Picea engelmannii
GGATTTGGGCCTTCTTCATTATTTCCTTGGTTTGGAAATATGGCAGCGAGATGGTGAACTTTTTGTGTCTCAAGGAAAGTATGCAAGGGAGATACTGCGTAAGTTTCACATGGAGGGATGCAAACCCATGGATACTCCTCTTCTAGGAAACTGGAGGAAAGAGGATGCTACTTCTGGAGAGGTAGTGGATGCTATTGTCATCGATAGTTAGTGGGTTCGCTAATTTATTTAGTGAACACGAGATCGAACATTTGCTATGCGGTTAACCAACTAAGTAAAGCGATGGTTAAGCCTACCAAAATCTTTTGGAAAGTGGGTAAGCATGTCCTAAGATATTTGAAGGGAACATTTGAGTATGGATTATGGTACAGACAGATGGATGAGGTGAAGTTGCATGGCTTCACGGATGCAGATTGGGAAGGCAACCCAATGGACAGAAAGAGCACATCAGGGGGGATCTTTAGTATCAGATCTACAACTATTTCTTGTTACAACAGGAAACATAAATCTGTGGCACTTAGTTCAACGGAAGCAGAATACATGGCAGCGAGCCAAGCTGCATGTGAGGCTATCTAGATGAGGAAAATCTTGGTTGGTTTGTTTGGTTCTCATTTAGATCCGACAATGATTTATTGTGATAATTAGAGTTGCATTAAAGTCTCGATTAATCCTGTGTTTCATGACAGATCTAAGCATATCATCATCATCTCAGAGATTGTGTGCAGCGGAAGATCATGTTGCTTCAATACATTCCTATGGAAGATTAGGATGCAGACATTCTGATGAAGACACTCACCAGGAGAAAATTCAAATATCATAGAGACAGGATTGGGGTGAAGGATAATCCCTTTCTTGTTGAGAGGGAGAGTTGAAAAGTCAACAAGAAACATGTGTCTAATTTACTTTTCCCTTAATTAAATTAGACAATAAATATTAATCTATTATTTCATTCATAATTGAGTGAGTTGGATTTGTAACAGAATCATAAAGTGTAGTTAAGTGAGTTAAGATCAGTTGTACTAGTTGTAACTAAACATGCACTAGTGAGAGTTTAGTTAATCAGTGAACTCACATGCAACTGAAGATTCACCACGGTTAACTACATGCATGTTAGATCCAGTGGAGACCTAGTTGAGATAACAGGTGAAAGGGACAGTTTGGCTATCAGTTGTGATTTGATCACACATGCAGTGGATATGCTTATGAGCATGTGCAAACTAGGTAGTTTGTTAATGATCATTGTGAGAATTGGAATTCCAGAGATTATGCAGAGGACGCAAGCTGTCTGGACATAGCAATTGGCACATGTATTTGTTGATTTGTGTATGACAGTGTGAGACGATTGTATTGTACTGAGAGCTCTTGGATTAGAGTTTTGTATGAGATTGTTTCATGATTCATGATATACATAATATATGAAAGTGGGGTTTTTATCTTTACACTTTCCAGGAAAATCTTCTATGTTATGTGTTATTGATATTTCACTTTGTGATTGTGGTTTAATTTTCTGCAAGAATAATAGTAGAGGCGATTCTGTATTTAACAATGGCGTAAATTGTTAGATCAGGAGAATCGCAAGAATACATTAAGTGTATTTAAATTTCTACATTTAGAGCTACGAGTAACAAAATCAGGCCCAGAGTAGTTCGATGGAAATATGGAGAAGAGAAGAATAGGAACAGATGGAAAGTACTGGAAGATTGAGAAAAGACAAGGTCAAAAAATGAAAAACTCAGGTGGAACCCGAATTCAGATGAAGAACCAGATATGGAAACTTCAAACAATCATATCTGGAGCTACAAACAATGAAATCAGGCCAGCAAGGGCTTGATAGAAAGTTGAGATAGAGAAGAAGAAGCTAGAAAGATCACATTCAGTGGGGTGAATCTAGAAATTCCCAGAAATGTTTGAGGAACATAATATAACGCCGATGGGCAGAGTCAATGATTGTTTTTTAACAAATATCATTTGTAAAATACCATAGGACAAAAGTAACCACCCAGGGTCTCTTCATATTCCATTTGTAACTCTCACATATACATTTTTGAAATGTAAAATGTAAATTGGGGGGGAAATGAAACGAACAACCATGAGAACTAAAGAGTCTCTCTCTCGTATAATAAAATAGAACTGATAGGATGTAAGATAGACTTTTTCCCTTTGTAACAAAAGATGATACTATTATTTTCGAGTAATAAAGAGAACGAGGCATTTCGTAAATTTGTGGCTTTGATGGATTTTTTTTTGTGTGTGAATAAAAAAGTGGATCCTTATATTAATTCCAACTGAAAGCTTACAAAAAATATCTGCAACCTATCTTCTTACACCAAAATACAATCAACGAGTCCTTCAGGACCAGATTGACGATCTAGTTTTCCTCAGGATTAACGGTACAAATATTCTCTCACATTTCGCGACTTCACGGCTTGGGCAGACAACTTCCTCCAAGTTGCAGACTCCCGATATCCGAGTTCCCGAGATTTCCCCGCAACCATGGGAACATATCGACGATCTAGATCTCTTCTAGTACCAATGGTCCTGATCTGTTTTCGCTTTTCGCAATTTCATGATTTTGGGAAATAACTACCTTCGAGCTTTGGACTCCTGATAGTCGAGATCCCGATATTTTCTTGCATCAAATCCATGGGTCCAGATCGACGGTCCAAATCTCTTATGATACCAATGGTCCTGATATGTTCTGGCTTATCATGATTTCTCATTTCACGAATTTGAGAAACAGTTGCCTTCATTCTTTGGACTCTCGATAACCAAGATACCGAAATATTTTCGCGTCAGATCCATGGGACCGGATCGATGGTCCAGATCTCTTCTGGTGCCAATGGTCCTGATTTGCTCTTGCTTATCACGATTTTTCATTTCGCGATTTCAAGATTTTGGGAGATAGCTACTTTCATGTATCGGACTCCCGATAGCTGAGTTCCCATAATTTCCTCGCGTCAGATCAATGAGGCCAGATCAGATTGACGGTTCAAAACTTCTTTAGTACCAACAATTCAAATCCACTCTCACTTTTCATGACTTCTCGACTTTGAGAAATAACATCCTTTGACTTCGCAACTCCTGATTCCCGAGGTCCTGAAATCATTTGTCGACTGTTGATCATCTGCGCTGATGCTGACGGTTTCCCTCTCACCTTGGATCATTTCTGACTTGGAGGGAAAACTAGGTAGACAAAGGTGGCACCCCATCTAGATTGAGGCCATCCATTTGTGCAATATCCTCGCATTGGAGCCATAGGGGAGAGCTTTGGGACTGCCTGGGATCTTGGAGAATGATCTGCTGCAGCGAGTCAACCCCTTCATTGGCCAGTCAGTCTGCCACTTTGTTATCACTTCGCCTAATGTGTGAGGGAGTTAGAGTTAGAGAAGGTCTAAGAAGAGCCTGGAAGCTGTGAAGAGGGCCAAGGAGGCACCAACTGGGAGTGATTTTCCCTATATCTCTGCCATTCAATATTTGTGTTGCCAAGTCTATTATGATTTTGGAGTCTCCTTCAATAATCAAACAGGTGAGTTTTTGATCTAGATCCATTTTCACCCCTTTGATGAGACCCCAGATTTCTATTGAATTGTTGGTGTCGTATCCAAGATTTCCTGTAGTGAGGCTTTGAATTTGGCACAATCTATTTCTTATGACCTCTCCATAGCCTGAGTGTCTTGGATTTCCTTTTGATGTGCCATCAAAATTGACCTTATGGAAGCCTGGCGGGGGGGGTGGGAGACCACTTAGAGGGACTGGGGGATTTTAGAATTAGAGGGGACTGCTGAGGAGGGGTGGACTGTGAAAACGAGAAGCCCCAAGAGTTGAGGATCGAGAGCTCACTTGGGTCAGTGGGGAAGTCTTCCTTGATCCATAGATGTAGCTGAAGAGTTTCCTGGAGATGTAGGAGGATTGTATTCTAGAGGAGGATAGGAGGATATGGCTGGCAATGAAAGATTCTTATGTTCCTCTCTTTCCATAGTTGCCACGCTATGAAGCCTGGTAAGAGTTGCCAATCTCTATTCAAGATAGTTCTTTTGAAGGGACCGAAGCCAATCCCTGATGGTGGTTATGATGCTATTTTTAACTCATTTGGTTCTTCTCATGAGCTGAGTGACCTGGTTCCAGATGTTCTCACTGAGTGGAAAGTTATTTAGGAGGTTCTCCATGGTTTCATCCTGGAGATGAAAGATATGGCAGATCGAGGGGCCAATGAAACCTCGTCTTTGGAGGTTGTCCTAGGTTAAGATATTGTTCTGTAGTAGAAGCTAGAGGAAAGTAGAGATTTTAGGCCAGAGTTTTGATTTCCATATTGTTTTCCAGATGTTGTCTTTCTGAAGGTTATGGAAATTCTCCTGAAGAGTGTAGCCCTCCTTGAGTGTGAATCTTCCATGAGGAGTGTATCCCCATCTAAGAATTTCTTGGTCTGTGCTTTTCCTGATTCGCCTTTGGGTTGTAGCTTGTTTCCAGTGTTGCAGGTCACAGTTCATTTCCACTTGGAGTTCCTGATGAGTGGATTTCTAGCTTCACCAGGGAAAGTCGATGGGGGTTTCTATCCACTGATCTGCCACTTTGAGAGTGGCAAGATCTTGAATGTGATTTTCGTAGGGTTGTAATTTTTCTTCCAGCCATAGGGGTGGCATTTGTTGCCAGGAATCCATCCAGAATAGGGCACTTTGACCATTGCAAACTTCCCAGAAAGCATGTTCCTGTATGAGTGGTCGATTTTTCCAGGCCACATTCTAGATGTTGGAGACTTGAATTTGCCCCTACATTCTTATAAGTTGACTTTGGTGCGTATGTGGGGCATATTTGCATTTCCAGAGTTTTTCCCAGAGCTCTGTTGGAGTTTTGAGCCATCTCCACCAAATTCTTGCTCCCATGGTGCTATTTAATTTACCAGGATCTTGGAAGCCCAGACCACCTGAACATTTAGGCTTATAGACTTTGTCCCAGCTGATTAAGGCCCATTTTTTGTTCGGGTTGTGTCCATGCCATAAAAATTTTCTTTGCAGATTCTGTATTTTCTTTATGACTAATTGGGGGGAAGCTAGGGCTGAGAAGAGGTAAGTTGGGATGGCTTGGAGGACTAACTTAAAGAGAACGATTATGGCTGGAATTTTGAGGGAGCGAAAGGTCCAGTTGCTCAGACGTTTGGTGATGGAGAGTAGGAGAGAGTCCGAGGAGATGATTTTGGATATTGAGTTAGAAAGAGGGAGTCCCGGGTAGCGAGAGGGTAGAGTGCAGATAGGGGTATTCAGAATTTGAGAAAGGTGATTTTGGATTTCCACAGGAGTATTGAAAAAGAAGAGCTATGATTTGGCTTGATTAAAGTTGGTGCCATAGGCTTCACTGAAATTAGAGAGGATGGAGATTAGTTTGAGTTCTTCTTTCACAATGGGGATATTCATTAGTATCATGTCATCAACAAATTGGCTATGGGAGGCTGTCAGTTGTAATCCGTGAAGAGGGAGGCCTTGGAGGGATCCATTTTGAATTGATTCATTGATATAACTTCCTAGTCCTTCAGCCATTATGACAAAAAGAAAAGGGGAGAGAGGTTCACCTTGACTTATCCCTATTGAGGGGGATAAGGGTTGAGAGGGGACACCATTGATGAGGATTGCGTAGAAGGTTGAGGAAATGAGGTTCATTATCTAGGAGACCCAATCCCTATTGAAACCGAAAGCCAATAGGAGCGCTTTCATATATTGCCAGCTTAATTTGTCAAAAGTTTTTGACAGTTCAAGTTTTAGAAGCATACCTGGAGTGCAAGTGATTTTGAGCGAGTGAATTATTTCATGGACAAGAATGACACTATCCATGATTTGCCTTCCTTCAACATATCCTGATTTCTCCTTGGAGATAATGAAGGGTAGAATTGGCTTGAGTCTTAGAGCTATGACCTTGGAAATGATTTTGTATATTACGTTGCAAAGATCTATGGGTCTGAAGTTCCTCGAGTTTGTGACTCTTTCTTCTTTGGGTACTAGGGTGAGGAAAGTGGCATTTAGTGCTAGAAGAACTTTGCCTGGGCTGCGTGATTCCTCCACTAGCTACCACTCTTCCTCCCTTAACATTGGCCAACAAGAGTGGAAGAAGTCTATTGTGAAACCATATAGACCTGCAACCTTTCCTGTGGGTAATTCCTGAATAGCCTGATCCACTTTTCTTTGCGTTATTGGTGTCATGAGAGCCTCATTATATTCCTGGGTGATTATAGTTGGGATGTTTTGGATCACCCGCTCTATTTCTAAGGTGTGATCCACCTGAGGTTCTGAGAGGAGATCCTTGTAGAAGTCTGTCATCTCCTACATTATTTCCTGATGATTAACAGGGCGTTGCCTTGTGAGTCATCCAGATTCGTGATGTGATTGATAAGGAATATGTGGATCATAGAATGGTGGAAGAATTTGGAGTTCTTCTCTCCTTCATTGAGAAATTGAACCCAAGATTTCTATATCCACATGATCTCTTCTTGCTTGTGTCTTTCTTCTAGTTGCCTTTTGAGTTCACTTTCCTCCCACTGCTCGGTGATTGTGTATCCTTCTTGAATGAATTGTGCCTAGAGGTTATCTATTTTTTGTTCTAATGATTTCCTCTCCTGGAAAATATTCCCAAAGACCTCTTTGCTCCATTTACGCACCTGTTGTTTAAAAAGTTTGAGTTTTTGTTGGAAGCAATACATTTTTGTACCCATTTGTGTTTCTGCGGTGCTCCACCAGTGACAGGCTAACTCCTGGAATTTTGGATGGGAGAGACAAAAAATTTCAAATCTGAAGGGCTTAAGCTTGGGGGTGGAAATAGTGTCAACCCAGAGCTGAACCAACCAGTGGTCTGAACCTACCTTCGGTTGGATGTTGGAGTCTACTAGGGGGCCTTCCAAGAGGAGAGTTTCTGAGATGAGGAAGCAATCAAGCCTGCATGCTATTTGGTGGTGTCTTGATATTTTGTTGGTCCAGGTGTAGGTGCCATTGCTTTTCTCGATGTCTACCAGTCTAAGGTTCTCTATGAGTTCCTGGAATTTTGCGCTATCTTGCTCCAGGTGTTTCTTTCCCCCTTGCTTCTCCTCCAGCGTGAGAATCATGTTGAATTCACCCCTTATTATCCATCGCTTTCCCTTTGCTAAGGAACCTAGGTAAGCTAGGTTTTGAAGAAAGAGGTCTTTGTCTTGGATGTTTTGGGGTCCATGGGCATTTGTGATCATTCCTCCCTTGTCCAAGCCAATGGATTTATAGTGCGTTGTGATGGTGCATTGAGTGGAGAATCCTTGATCAAGGATGACTGTTGCAGGATTCCATAGGATGGCCAAGCCTCTTGAATCCATTTGATATGATTCACAATTACACCAACATCTTTTGATGATGTCTTCTGCAGTTTTCCCTGCACATTTTGTCTCTTGTATCAGGAATATATTAGGGTCTTCCACTTTGATACAATTTCAGAGAGTCCTTTGTTTGGATCTTCCATTTAGGCCTCTAATATTCCAGGTGAGGATCTTTGTTGAGCCTCTAAATTGACAACCCCACTACCCTATCATACTCCTCATTTATACCTTTTTGGCCTACCTAAGCTTGGATAAATGACAAAGAACACTACCATTAGACATTGATGAGGTCATAAGGTAAAGTATAATTGAATTCATGCATTTTGTGGTTTATTGAGCTAGGAGACTAAATGTTTCATGTACTAATTTCCACATGCAACCTTTGACCTCTAGATGAGTCCAACATTTATGTTTCGGCTCAGCCATCCGGTACTTATGCACCAGATTGTCACTGTCCAAATCCGGTACCAAGCACAACTTCCATTAAGATCCAGTACTGAACTATTCATTTTCACGATTCAGTACCAACGGCTGCATACTGTTCTAGTTCAGTACCAACCACTTGCGTATTGTTTGTATCCGGTACCATTTACCGAATCTCACCTGTCACGATCCGGTACCAATACAAGAAGCAGAATATACCAATTTTAGCTCTCGATCGTGACCAAGATAATTGTTGGATGCTTGTTGAATCATCAAAGCTATAGCAAGGTTGTGTTAAGCTAGTTTGTTTTTGCTTCATCCTCATACACTTTGTGTCATGAGGATGAAGCTTAAAATATGTAACCAAATATGTAAATTTGGAAATTGACTGATCTGCTAAAGATTTCACCTCCTTGTGTTTCATGACTAAGACTGTTTAAATAGTCACGGCAAGGATGGTGGAGGTAGTAGAGAATTAGCATAACACAGCATATGAAGCAACATTACATATTGTAGACCATATTCTGAGTTGAAGTGTAATAGAAGGACATCATTTATCTGCATGTCTTGATCATTTATGAATGAATGTGAGTTGAGTTGTTATCATAGTTTGATTCTATGTTTTGAAGTTTGAGTAAGAGTAATGTGTGGATTGAAAGCAAGTTTATTGTAGACTCTAGTCGTCGACTTCTTGAAGTGATAAGGGTCCACCGCCCAACAAAGGTCATCATCCTTATAGATTAGTGTTAGTAGTTGATTTCAATAGTATAGATGTTAGACTAGTTGAAGCTTTGATCCTTTCAGATGATAGTAGTGTTAATGCCTCTAATAAACTAGTGGATTTATTTCTTTTCTAGGTGATAGGTTGTGACCTCGAGTCATATTTTTAAGTTTTTGCAATCATATACTTAGGTTTTTGGTTCTGTTTTAGAAAATAATGTGGTCCATGAAGTCTTCTTTTCCAAAATTTCCATATTTCATTTTCAACGACTAACTTATGTTCGAAAGTTGGATGTGCGTTGAGGAAAGTTTCGACTTTCCACAACTAAGGGACACTTTTCATTAATGGGTACATTGTTGAAAGTGGTCAATCTCAAAAGGTTTGAAAATCAGTTCGCGGGTGGTGCGCTGTGGAAAGTACACGCTTTCCGCAGCTAAGGAGCGGTTCAAATTGATATGGGGCGCTGTGGAAAGCGAATGCTTTCCGCAGCTAACAGGGGTTTCCAAAAAGAGGCGCGCGCTGGTGAAAGTGGCAAGCGAGCGTTGGCAGAGGCGTTCTCCATGGGCCGTTGCTGCACAATACGGGAATCACGTGCGTGATATCCACGTATGACAGTAATCATGATGTGATCACCCCACGACAGAGTAAATCCAAGACAGGCGATGATAGGAATGGGCAATCATAGAAACTGAACTGTCCATGTCAGGATTTGACTGTAATTTGAATTCGTTCCAGAACCCACGCTCAACGCCCATCACATCCGGAATGGTAAGTTCATGTTCGGAGACACAGGTACAGAGAAGGTACCGCTAGCCTGACACCACCAAATCGAACAGAGGGTTCATAGCACAAATCGTTTCCAGAATGATGTTGAAGTTTTCATTTGTTCCAAAATAGAGCCGAAGCCCGAACTGCTTTCAACAGCGCAAAACCTCGGCTCGACTAGGCGGTTGCAGGGTTTACATCAGTCAAGTTTTTTGAGCTACAGCATGGCGAGAAAATGCAGTGGCGCTTTACTCAAGCGAGAATTGGATAACTTGTCCTTTTTTCAATCGCATCCCGAGGTTCATAGGCATTTTTCGAATGCAGGGTGCATGGAATTTGTAGAAAGGTTACAAATTGGGTATCACCAGGCCACTGCTGAAGCCTTCGCCAAGACATTTGATGGCAACAAAGCTCGCGTTGGCTCTGTGGAAATCAAGGTGGATGAGACTGTCATCGCCGCAACTACAGGACTGCCAAGGACTGGTCAAAAATGGTTTAAAACCAGCGCTCCTAAGAATCTAGATTTCAGGGTCTATTTAAAAGATGGGTACAAGCATAAAGCGTGGAGAAAGGGTATGCTCGTTTCATATTTGGATGAAGAGTGACAATATTTATTCAAAGCCATTCAACTATACATTACATCAGAGGGAAGATATGACAAATTGATGATATATCACTTCAAGTTATTGGATCACTTCACAGGTAAAACCCCCATTAATTTTCCTTATTTCTTGTATTACAGTTTGACCAAAGTATGCAAAAGGATTAGAGCTCAACCCTCGAGTGTGAAAACTACTCTATGCCACCTTGGCCTCATAAAACTAATTATCTTGCAAGAATTGAAGCAACAGGAGAGGAGCTGGGAACACTTCCTGTTCTGGGAAGGTTTTGAAACTCAGAATCAGACTGCAATCCAACAGATGGCAGGTGCAAGAAAGCAATCCTCTCCTCAGAGCATCTCAAGAAGAAGAAGGGCCTTGCCAGGACCTTCAAAAGACAGGGTATCTAGATTGAAGCCTCACAGTTCAAAGAGAAAATTGAATTTCGAGCAGACTACAGAGCAGACTACACAGCAGAATTCAGGACATCCTACACAGCAGAGTACATGAAAGAACATCCTAAATTTTCCATACTCAGATTCAGAATCTGAGCAGCAAGACCAATGCCCTGTCATTAAGAGTTCTGAGCAATCAACTGAATGTGCACAAAACTATGAAACTTTCAGTCATATAGAGCAGGGAGAATCATCCAAAAAATCTAAGTCAAATAAGTCTCAAATGATCAAACATCTGAAGGAAGTAATTGCCCAACAAGAAGTTTTGGAGCGGGTGATTAAAGACAGGTACCAGAAGTTATCAGATAACTTTGCCAAGACAAATGCTGCGTTTGAACGATTGGCCAAGGAGAGTGTCAAAGAGCAGAAGAGGAAGACTAAACTCACTAAAAATTGCAACAGCCTACGGTGTCTTACCAAGCGCCTCAAAAAACAGATCAGGGATTTGAAACGAAAGTTGAAGCAAAAAGTGAAACAAAGACCTCACCCAGACCTGAAGGTTCTTGCTCAGGTGGCCGTCAATATGCAAGGTGAGAAGTCAGATGCCCGTTAATTTTGGTTTGAAATCAATTTTGAAGGCGAAGTCTCTTTTTGTGCCCTATCGGGACTTTCAACAGCGCCAGGCGACTATTTCATTACCCGTTAGCTGTGGAAAGCGACAGCTTTCAACAGCTAACCCGTGAAAATATCAAACGATTGCGCTGTTGAAAGCTGGTCAAGCAAGTTTTGAGGCCGCAAATGAAACAGTTTAGCTCAAACATGTTTTGGAGATATGTCAGCGTATCAGTGAACTATGAAATTGCATGCAAGAAGTTCAACCTCAGGGATTCGAGGGATTTTGATTGCACATTCAAAACCCCTTTCCTAAAAAATCGGCCACGAAAATTGGAAAATTAAACAGTCATATACAGGTGTCATGTTACTTCACCACATTGCAGATGCTGAAAGTTGGAGGAAGAAAATGGCGATTTTGAAGACTGAAGACAGATCGATCACTCAGTTCAGTTGTTGAAGACTTTAATTCTAAAGTAGTTTAGATAGAATAGAACTGTTTCTATTTAATAACAGATCCATGTTTTTAGGATCTGTGTAACTGTTTGTAAAGGCTATAAATGCCTGTTTTTGATATCAAATAAGGGTTCGACTTGGAATACTATGATGCTGCCTCTGTAACACACAGACTTATTCTTATTATATGAATATTTTCAAGCTTCTTTCAGTTGGGTGGTCAGATTCTCTTCTTCTGTTTTCTTATAGTTTATGAGTGAAAGTTCTTT
>ML784601.1:525501-557531 GCA_009831015.1 Picea engelmannii
TAGATGAGGCATTCCTGAAGTACTGGGGAGAAAGACGAGATCTGTTGTACTACATGTCTGAATTTGGAAATTTAAAAAGAGGAGATGAAGAATCAGTCTCAGACTTTATCAAGAGGTTCAATAAAATGTTTGGTAAGATCCCGACAGAGATTAAACCAAGCGATGCATCAACAAAGATCACATTCTCTGCTGCCTTTGATGCAGACTTTTGTCTTATCCTTAGAGAAAGACGATCAACCACACTTGCCTTAATGCAAGATGCTGCTCTCGAGGTCGAATCCAACATTACGGCATCACAAAAGCTTAAAGTTAGGGCTGAGAAGAAGAAGGCTGCTGTCGAGCCATCCTCTTCATCAAACAGTAAAATGGAAAAAATGGCCAAAATGCTCGAAAGTCTGACATCTGAAATGTCCAAGCTGAAGATCCAAAATCAGCAACCAACAAAAGCAAAAGAGCCTAATACTTTTGCCCCCAGAAATCCAAATTTTTTTCCCTATAGAAGAAATAATCCACCAGTTCAGATTTTGCAAAGAGATAGAAATCCAGCTGAGGATTCAAAAACAACCCCCCCCCACTAATCCAACTGACACTGGTGCAGGAAATATTCCAACAGGACAAATTTCAAGGGGAGCCAGTGAGGCTCCAGAAGAAGAACCTAAAATAGAAGAATCAGTATTGGGGCAGACAGAATGTGAGTCTGCTAAAGGAGACACACAAAACCTAGTTTCTGAACCATCCATCAATGGAGGAGGAACACCTAGCGAAATGGCAGAAGAAGAAGGAAATGCAGCCACTGAAACTAAGACCTTTGGGTTTCCAATATTGGATATTTCCAAAAACATCAGTATGAAAAACATCCCACTATCATCATTACCCACTTTCATAGGTATGTCAACTGAAGATCCAGACTTATTTTTATTCGAGTTTGATGTATTATGTAGAAGCTATAACTACTCAGACGATGCCCAGAAACTTAAGCTCTTCCCTGCCACAATGAAAGATTCATCCTTAATATGGTTCATGAGCTTAGGAGAAAATACAATTCTCTCTTGGGATCAGATGAAAGATACATTCTTACAGAAATATCAAGACTATTGTAAGGATAATGATAAAAAAGACATTTTTAAAATGCAACAAACAGAAGATGAAATCTCTGAAGACTACTTAGAAAGGTTCTTATACAACTACAAGAAATCAAAATTATTCACCACAGACCCAACTGTAGTAAGAACTGTATTTTTGAAAGGCATTAGAGATGACTGCATAGAATTTTTAAACTTGTTAAGTTAAGGAGATGTGCACCAAAATCCTTTTTCAGAGATCACAGATTACTGTAGAAGATACTCAAGAGGACTAGCTAAAATAGGCAAAGCACCAAGAGATTCTTTTAGCAGAAATACAAGACAAAGCTCAGGGACTGTCACCAGAATTGAGTTAGGAAACTTACTGGAGAAATTTAAAACATACATATTGAGCACAATCATCAACCAGTTAGATACCCTAAAACTGAAAAAGAAACAAGAAGAAGAGGTTGTTTTAGAATTTTTTTGTCCTAGATGTCGAAAGAAGCATGGTGAGAAAGACTTCCCATTAAATGTCATAGAAATTTGTGGCCTGTGTACTCTAGAGCACCCCACATCTGAGTGTCCAACTTTTCTTGAGCTACAACCATGTATAGGGGAGGAGGAATCTCACAAGAACAATCATATCCTTCCAGAATACCTTGGAGAGCACAAAACCCCAATGCATTTTATGACATTAATGCACAGTATCAACAACAACAATGGGGTCCTTCCCCAATGTCCTATCCACAATGGACACCTCAGCAAGCTCAAACTCAACCTTGGAAACAAGGTTAGAGGGGACCTGTGTATGGGAATCCCTCTTACCCTACATATCCACAGTATCCTGCAAACATTTCCCAATTACTAATTGGATTTAACCCATCATAGATACAAGATTTACTTCCACCTCCTATACAACAACAATTTACAGTCCCTTGAACCCTAACCAACAGCAACAAGTACCTATAAATGCCAATCAACAACCACAAAACCAAGCTTCCCACAACCCTCCTAAACCAACAACAATCCTTGCCCAACCAACCCCTAACCCCAATAATAGACCCACCCACCCTGTGCAGAATGCAGAAGTTCAAACCTTTCCCACCTATGAAATTCAACTACGATCAGGGAAGGCTATAAATCAATCAAATCCTGGAGTAGTAATTTAGGAAGAAAATGATAAACATTCTGAGGAAGAAAACACTCAAACCATCCCTGTAGAAGAAGAGACTTCCCCTCCTATTCCAATCACTTATCAGTTCGTAGGAGTACCTCAACAAGTTAATATTCCACCCTACCCCGAAATACTATTAGTGAAGAAACCTAACCCACCCTTGCACAAAGATATAGAGGATGAATTACGAAATGTATGTATAAAAATACCTCTATTGCAAGCCGTCAACGATATCCCCATATATGCCAAAATCATAAGGGATCTTTGTATTAAGAAACTAGGAAGGAAGAAGAAGGAACCTCCCCTTGTTCAGGTAGTAGGACAATTATCTGAATTTATTTATGAAATGCCATATAAATATAATGACCCTGGGAATCCAGTAGTCACTGTTGAAATTAATGGTGTTTCCTTACCAAACACACTCATTGATTTGGGTGAAACAATTAATGTAATTCCTTTTGAGACTATGCAAAAACTCCAAATCAACCAATTGAGACCAACCCAAACCATGATAGAATTGGAAGATAAGTCAGTCATTAGCCCTGCATGAAGTTTAGATGATATCATAGTCACTCTAGCTTCTTGGGAATATCCAGTAGACTTTCTAGTCATCTACTCTAAATCATCCTCCAAACCAGGACACCCTGTGGTTCTTGGCCGCCCTTGGTTGGCCACAGCAGATGCTTTTATTAGCTATCGGTATGGCGAGATGACTATATCCAATGGCACACATAGCCAAAAACTTGTTCTCTTCCCTCCTGCCCAACCGGCACAAGAAATACCTGTTTGGCTAGAAAACCCTTATGGAGAGGAAGATTGCATCAGACCCCTATTAACACTTGAACAAGTAAGAGGAATGAAAGAACAATCAGATGAACAAGTCTTAAGTTTATTTTTGGTTGATACAAAATGCATTGAATATCCTAGGTCCTTTGCAGAATTGTCACACATTTTCAGTTCTGAATTTCAACAAACTTGGCACCCTGATATCACTCAATTATATACTTTATCACCAGCTTCCTTAGAGAATGAGGAAAGCACTGAACTTGTTGAGATTAGCCCATGAAAACCTTTGTATATCAACTCTAGTTTGGAACTAGAACAAAAGACACAAGTAATTGAAATGCTCCAAAGACAATTTGATGCCTTTGCATGGGATTATGTAGACATGAAAGGCATTCACCTTGGCACATGCACACATCATAATTACACTAATGACCAAATTAGACCAGTTAGATAGCCTCAGCGAAGGATGAATCCATCCCTCAAAGATATTGTAAAAGAAGAATTGCAAAAACTCCTTCAAGCCAATCTCATATACCCCATTTCAGATAGTCAATGGGTATCTCCACTTGTCATAGTTCCCAAGAAAAATGGTAAGTGGAGAATATGTGTAGACTTCAGGGAATTGAACAAATCCACCCATAGGGATTATTTTCCCCTACCATTTATTGATCAGGTGTTGGATACCTTGTCCGGAAATAAGTATTTTCCATTCCTATATGGGTTTAGTGGTTATAACCAAATACAAATATCACCTGAAGACCAAGAGAAGACCACTTTTAACTTCCCATGGGGAACCTATGCTTATAGGGTCCTTCCTTTTGGACTTTGCAATGCCCCAACTATTTTTCAAAGGGTCGTCCTAGCCATTTTCTCTGACTTGACCAACAAATGCATAGAAGTCTACATGGACAACTTTGCAGTCCATGGAAATGACTTCCAGGAAGCTTTGACCAGTCTGGAAAAAGTCTTGATTAGGTCTAAGGAAACTATTCTTTCCCTAAGTAATGAAAAATAAAAAAAAGATGCTCATTGAAGGTATTGTTTTGGGACATCACATCTCTGGCTTTGGAATGAGAGTTGATCCTGGGAAAATTCATATTATCACACAAATCAGAATACCTTCCTCACAAAAGGAAGTTCACATATTTTTAGGGCATGCTGGCTACTATAGAAGATTCATTCCCAATTTCACAAGCTTAGCTACCCCTTTATTCAAGTTATTATCTAAAGAAGCCGAATTTAATTGGGATGATGAATGCCAAGTATCTTCTGAGATTCTAAAACATAAATTGTCAACTACCCCTGTATTAAGAGGACCAAATTGGTCCCTTCCTTTTCATATCTGTACTGATGCCTCAGACACAACCCTTGGAGTAGTTCTTAGAGAAAGGGAAAATCAAATGCCTTATGCTATTTACTTCGTCAGTAAAAATATGTCCCCAACAGAAGTTAATTATACAGCCACAGAAAAAGAATTGTTAGCTTTAGTCCATGCTATCAAAAAATTTAGACACTATATTATAGGATATCAAGCTTTTTCTGAGGCATCAGTACATATATGAAAAGGAAGGGACCAGTTTGGTCCTCTTAATACAGGGGTAGTTGACAATTTCTGTTTTATAATATCAAGAGATACTTGGCATTCATCATCCCAATTAAATTCTACTTCTTTAGATAATAACTTGAATAAAGGGGTAGCTAAGCTTGTGAAATTGGGAATGAATCTTCTATAGTAGCCAGCATGCCCTAAGAAGCTGCAAACTTCCTTTTGTGAGGAAGGTATTCTGATTTGTGTGATAATATGAATTTTCACAGGATCAACTCTCATCCCAAAGCCATAGATGTGATGTCCCAAAACAAATCTTTAAAGACATTCAAATAAGAGAATACACCTTCCAACCGAATACTATCCCAGCCTGTAAAAAGGTTTTCAGATGAGCCTCCCCTGTCACCGTGCAAAAGCACTCTTTAATAAAAATCGAAATATGTGACTATGGACAAGAAGCCTCTGATGGAAAAAGGGTTTAAGAGACTAACCCATCGGGATACTGAACAGGTTTGCTGGTAGCAGGTACCGGTCTGTGGTATGACTAGGCAAACCCATCAGGGTACTAAACAGGCCTGTTGGCAATGGGACATTCTGCCTGGGGAAAGGATATCTCTCACTAATTATCACAACTACCCCACCGGAGTACTGAACATGCTTGCTGGCAGTGGGTTTTGGTTGAGAAATGTCTCATCTATAATTGTCTAATTGAAAAATTCACTTTTGTCATCTAAAACAAATGAACACTACAAGAAAAAGTCACTGTTGACATTTATGAGATACAAACTCTAGATTAAAAAACAAGATAATTACTACAAGCAAATGTCCATTTGAGAATTACCCTAAGTCAACTTTACCGGTCTGACATCTAAAGGCTACATTACCTAAGAAGGAAACTTCTTAAGAGTGGAGCCCTAACTAGGGAGTCTAATCTACTTATACTTTGAAATTTATCCATAACATCTAATGATAGTAAATCTCTGAAGCAAGTTAGGTTGGATTTACTCTACTGGCAAAAATACAAAAACCTCCCTATTTTCACTGCTGAATGCTACCCTTGTCAATAAGTCATCAAAAGAAAGGCAATTTCAAAATTTTTAGGCATGTGATCATATGCTAGGTGATAAATGTACTTTTGGAATTTGATTTGGTTTCCTTTCTCTTATCATTTTTCTTCCATTATGATACAGGGTGTTAAATCTTCTTGCATAAGGATATGCAACATCCTTGGCATGGGGGAGGGTCAAATAGCTCTTTCCGAACTCTTTTTCAGACTCACATCTCATCTTCAGAAACCAACATGTTCACCCTACAACCCTATAGAACTAAACACAAAAGAAGACAAGCACAGAATAAATAAGTTTTCATGAAGTACAGGAAATTCCAGTACCAAGCTTCCGGATAACTCCAGCCTAAAAAGATGAACTCTGACAATATGCAAGCTTCAAATACAAAGGCAATCACATATGCTATGGGTATTGATTATACAATGGTAAAATCAAAGGTAACATGGTATTATTTATTTTCCTTTTCTTATAAAACTACAATAGTTATGAAAAGGTATACTATATCTTATGACCTTAGTGTTTAAACCATGTACCTAACTTTCACTTCCCTCATACCCATATGCTTAACCTTAATCAATCCTCTCATCGCATAAGCGCTTGAAAATGATTGAAGGCAAAATCACATCAAAAGTGTGAATATGGAGCATGTTTAGTAATGATGATCCACGAACGTGCTTCATCCTTAAGCAATCATGAATGTATCTCGTGTCATGAGTCACAATTCAACATCAAATTCACCGCTCAGAAGTCCAATCACCTATCTCAAACAACAATGATGCTTCGACACCCAACGTTCCCATCATTTCACTAACGGGCATAAATGAAATGGCTTATCTGGGTGGTGAAGCCATCCAGATGAGCCTCATCTTGTCTTATTTTTCCTTTGCGGCATCTTACTTAAACTCATCGTCTGAATTATCGACGCCATCACCATATTTTTTCCGTTACCAATCTTTCTCCAGTTTCAAGCCTACTCCTCTCTGCGATATCCGGTACCAAACCCTTATCCTCATAGCTGACCAAACCCTTGCGCCACAGCTCGATTCTCATGCATAGTTCATACAGATGGTCGTGAGTAGACACAAACCGGTCTTCCAAATTTATAGGGAGACCGAGGAGTTCCAGCTATGTAGAGATAAGTATGCTAGAGCAGGATGGATGCCAGTTTTGGAGAAATTCACAGACTGTCATGAGAAGTTATCTCAAGCATTTATTCAGGGTTACGATGGAGAGATTGTGCACATAGGAAATTTGCAGCTAACATTCAATGAAGAAACCTTAAGGGAAGCCATAGGATTACCTAACAGAGGAGCCAAGTATTTCAAGGGAGTAGGAATCAACAAGGAAATGTGCCAACGATTTCTGAAGGAAGACCATCAACGCCCTGATTGGAAAAAGGGGATTCCTAGGAACTATATCAAGGAAGAGTATCATCCAATGCTTGCTAGTCTTCAACGATTCCTCACTTGTGAGGGCAGGTATGTTGTAACCTTCATATATCATCTTAGGCTTATGTTACACTTTGAAGGAGGTCCTGAAATTGATTTCCCATATTTTTTTATGGATGAGTCTAAACAAGATGGTAAGAGGTGTCAAATCCCTATCCAAAACTGAGAAGACCAACATTTACCATCAAGGTCTTATTAATATGTTAGTTATACATGAAATCAGGAAGCAAGGGATTAGCTGGAAAACCCTCATCACTCAACACCTTCCCACAGAAAACAAACCTGTAGAGGGAGCCCAGCCTGCTCCAGAGAAAGATAAGGAACCTCAAGAGAAAAAGGGCAAGAAAGATTAGGTAACTCCATCATCCTCCAGAACAGTGAGCCAAAAAGATAAAGCCAGTAAATAATCAAGGCCCTCTTCCACAGTCAATAAGATTTTTAAAAGTCAAGAATTAAAAGGTAAATCCAAATTAGTGGAGGAGACCTCAACAGTATCACTTGAGGAGAAGGGTCATAAGACAAAAACTGTGAGGAAAAAGAAGAATAGCTTAGAAAATAAAGATGAACGGTCTATAGAACAATTCCCTGTAACCATTCCACAAACAGAAAAGAAGAAAATGAAGCATATGAGCACCTTTGATCCATTACCCCCTTGTAAAAGAACCACAAGGAGCATGGAAAAGAAAGGAAAATTAGTTGTCAGTTCTCATACACATGAAGACCCAATAGATCTTACCTCCCCTTCTGAAGACCTATCAATCCAAGATGACATCCCTAGCTTGACTGAGGAACAAGTTACTTTTACTTTATGTGGGATGAGGGAGGTAGTGGAGGAAAGAGAATACACCCAACCAGAAACAATGGGGCCAACAAGGACCTTAACAAAAGAACAAATGAAGAAAAAAATTGGGGAGCTACAAAAGCAAAACCAGGAACTCAAACAAGAAGTGAAGGAATAACAACTATTGGACAGGTATATCAAAAAGGAAAATGAGTAACTGAAGGCAACCAACCAACAACTTCAAGATGACCATGAAGATACTTCTAATAAGATTAAGAAGGTACTAAGACTATTACAATACGTTAGGCTCATAAAAAGGGAGCTGAAAGTAGAAGCCTCAGCCATCAACATCATTGATCCACATGAGTAAAAAGAATGGAGTCTCAAATTTTGAAAAATTTTGAGTCCGTTTCAGTTGCATGAGGACATGCAATGATTTTGGCATGGGGGAATGTTGAGCCTCTAAATTGACATCCCTACTACCCTATCATACTCCTCATTTATACCTTTTTGGCCTACCTAAGCTTGGATAAATGACAAAAAACACTACCATTAGCCATTGATGAGGTCATAAGGTAAAGTATAATTGAATTCATGCATTTTGTGGTTTATTGAGCTAGGAGATTAAATGTTTCATGTACTAATTTCCACGTGTAACCTTTGACCTCTAGATGAGTCCAACATTTCTATGTCAGCTCAGCCATCCGATACTTATGCCCTAGATTGTCACTGTCCCAATTCGGTACCAAGCACACCTTCCATTCAGATTCGGTACCGAACTATTCACTGTCGCGTTCCGATACCAACGGCCACAGACTGTTCTAGTCCAGTACCAACCACTTGTGTACTGTTTGGATCCAGTACCATTTACCAAATCTCACCTGTCATGATTTGGTACCAATACAGGAATCAGAATATACCAAGTTTAGCTCCCGATCGTGACCAATATAATTGTTGGATGTTTGTTGAATCATGAAAGCTATAGCAAGGCTATGTTAAGCTAGTTTGTTTTTGCTTCATCCTCATACACTTCGTGTCATGAGGATGAAGATTAAAATATGTAACCAAATATGTAAATTTGACAATTGACTGATCTGCTAAATATTTCACCTCCTTGTGTTTCACGACTAAGACTGTTTAAATAGTCATGGCAAGGATGGTGGAGGTAGTAGATAATTAGCATAACACAACATATGAAGCAGCGTTACATATTGTAGACCATATTTTGAGTTGAAGTTTAATAGAAGGATGCCATTTATCTCCATATCTTGATCGTTTATGAATGAATGTGAGTTGAGTTGTTAGCATAGTTTGATTCTATGTTTTGAAGTTTGAGTAAGAGTAATGTGTGGATTGAAAGCAAGTTTATTGTAGACTCTAGTCGCTAACCTGTTGAAGTGGTAAGGGACCACCGCCCAACAAAGGTCAGCATCCTTATAGATTAGTGTTAGTAGTTGATTTCAATAGTATAGATGTTAGACTAGCTGAAGCTTTGATCCTTTCAGAGGATAGCAGTATAGTTCAGTTTAAAGTTTCGATTATATGATTGTTTAGAGATATTTACTTACTCTGTTTTTCATATGCTCTCTCTGTTTTATGGATTTGATTTTGTTTCATGGATATGAATGTTGGCAGTAGTAGTCAGACATATTTGAAGGAGAACTAGTGAAGTTCACAACAACACATTGTGAACCACAACATACTCATTATATTGATTATTGAACTACCCATGCTATGTCTTGATGATTGATGTGTGATTTCCCTTTCAGAAGTGTGATTGCATAGTTCACTTTCTGGGTCATATAGCATAGTTGATCTATCAAAAGAACTTCATCTCATACTTGCATGTGCCATAATGGAGTAGATAGCCTCTCTGTGTAAGACAACCAAAGTGTGTTTCAGTTTTCTAGCTTGCTTTGTTTCCAGCATGCATAATGTAGAATAGTTCTATGCTCATGACATTAGAATTACCTTTCTTACTGGTGTCTTGTAACTCTATTGATTACGAATCCCGGATTGATAATTAATGAGTGCATTATACTAATCATATAAGTAGCACAACAATATTCATAGTTAACAATTGGGTGGGTGGGAAAAGGATCTCTCTGAGAGCTTGTGAATCTGTCCTGAGTTGATCATATAGTTTCCCGCTTCCTTTATTAGTTGATGAGACAATTTTCTGCCTCGTCACTTGTTTTCTTTTAGGTGTTTTCTCGGATCTTGGTTTGGGTCTTTGCGGATCCATAACCTTGATGTAGCCCCGGATGATGAGTCCATAAATACTTTGTGAACTTTCCTGAGTTAGTCCTCTGGTAAGGTTTGAAGATCCTTCTTGTTGAGTGCTTCTTCTAACCTATCTAGGTCGATTTCTGTTAGGTCCTGCTCATCCATTTCTATGACTGTGTCTTCCTCTCTTTCTGGTTCCTTCCCTAAGACTGGGTGAGTCTGTGGATCTTCTTGGTTTGTTGGGGTTTGATACTCTTGTGACGGTTGGTCTTCCTTGTGCTTGTTGGGATCTATTTCTGCGACCTTGTGGGGTTTTTCCACTTCTTTTTCCTCTGGGAGGCGGTTGAGGGCTTCAAAAGAATTATTATTTGGGTTCTTTTTTTCGTTGTTGGTAGTGGGCTTCTTCTGTTCTTGTCTCCTTCAATTTTTCACCTGGGTGAATCCTTCCTTTGTTTTATCTTCAACTTCCATTTTGGGGGGGGGTGTTGATAGGGCAATCTCTGAAAAGGTGTCCATGTTCATGGCGTTTTCAACATCTTAAAGGAATGTGTTCATAGTCTATGGTTTGGAACCATTCCTCGTCTTGGTATTCTAAGGTAACTGTACCTGGAATAGCTTTCGAGATGTTCATGTAGACACAGATCCTTGCATAAGAGGTGTATTTTATCTATTTGGTAGCTTAAGAAGATTTGACATATTTACCCAGGGTGTTGCCTATGCCCAGTAAAATTTCTTCTAACTAGAACTCTTGAGGTAGGGAAAAGAGGTGAATCCATACCGGTGCGTATGCAAAGTTTTCCTATTCTAGGCAGAAATGGTCTGTCCAAAAGCGGAGGTAGAGGCCAGACGAATTGTAGAAATGTGGCCCCCCTTCAAAGATCACGTCCTTGTCTCCCAAGTCATAGAATATTACTGTGAAGAAACCATTCGAGCTCAGCTGGAGCTCATAGTCTCCCTTGGGGTTCCACCACGCCTTGATCCAGCAAGTTAGGTCCTTTTCTAAGGGTCGAAGACCTAGGAATTTTCCTATGAGGGCATGGTCTCTCATGAAATGGGTGTGTTCCCCTATCCTGGTGGTTTTGATGACATATCTGGGCACAACCGGGGCTTGGGGGATACATTTTCCAGGTATCCAGGCTCGAGCTACTTTTGGATGCGAGGACTCAACATCCATGTTCAAGTCTTTGCTAATATCCATCTCTTCATGCAAATATTGGTCTCGTAGGTGAAATGGTGGCTCAAAGGACGGTCTGCGTGCCCACGAGTTCTCTGAAATATTAGCGACGACGTTGTGGTAAGAGGGGCTTTCGCCCCCCCCCCTTATGTTCCCATTCTTCTATGGTGATCAATACCAGGGTGCAGAGGTGATCAGAGGTGTGTAGAGGAGTTTAGACGTGGTCAAGGTAGGAGGGTTTTTGGTGCATGTAAACCCTAATCTTGTAGAGATCCCCTCTATTCCTCATCCGTCTTTGATGGATGTTGTAGAGACTATTCTTTATGCATTTATCTTCTAGTTGAGTAAATAATTTTTTTTGTGTGGATTATTTCTGCACTTTGGTATGTTTTCTTATGCTGTCACATGTTTCCTTGTGGGTAAATAAATGATATTATAGATGTATTGTTCAACTATTTTCTTATATATCTGTAGAATTATTGTTTTCATATATCATTAGAATACATGAGTTATTTTTGGTTTTGATGGTTTTATCTTTCGTTGTACTCATTCTATTAGTTTTGCTCCTGGGATAGATTAGAAGTAGTTATATTAGATTAATTATATTTTAGTTAGATTAGTCTTAGAATTAATTAGAACTCTTTGGGGGGAAGTCCGTTGTATTTGGCATTTTTTTCTTTTAATTCTGAGCAACATCAAGGCCCATCTACTCACGGGAAACACCATACCAAATGAGAGTAGGCCTGATTGGGACCTGCTATCGGGCGTTTTCCCTTATCTACTTCATAGACCATTCAATATCGTCAACATAAATGGTTTAATTTACTAATGCCTCCATCCCATATCCCTTTATGGAGGTTTTTTTCTGGTACTATACCTCCCAAACCTCCTAGAAATATTTTACATTTCTTGTCGCAACTTTGATTTGATGGAGAAAGTGAAATCTCTGGATCTGAACATGCTTTACAATTTTGGACATTTTGTCTTTCTCATAATATTACTGATGGAAATTTCATTTGCAGGTTGTTCACTCTCACTTTTGTAGGTTGGGTCAAGAGCTAGTGTGAGACTTTGTTGGCCACCTCTATTCACACATGGGAACAATTTATACATAAATTTTTGCATGCTTTTGAGAATTATGATTATAATAATTTATGTTAAGAAATTTTAAAACTTAAGAAGAACAAAGATGAATCCCTTGAATATTTTGTTATCGGATTTACTCATCTTTGTTGTAGATTTCCTTTGGATGATAGGCCCTCTAACAATGATTTGATTTCCTGTTTAGTTTGTCTTGCTAACGAAACAAATGAACCATTGAATGAAGAATCTAAATCACTCTTTAATATGTCCCCACATTCTAATTTGGATTTAAATGAAAATGTTGAAAATTCTAATGGTTTATATGGACTTCATATGTATGAATATTTCTTTATCGTGGGGGATACATATTTGATGCAGGAGCATCACTATCAAATCAAAGCAAAGTAGACGTGGAAGCAAAGTCGATACATCAACACATTGAAAGAGACAAACCAACTCTTAACCAACTTGGTAGCGGTGTGGATATTTTTTTAATCTCTCGTTAATTAATTAGATGTATGTAAAGTCAGGCCACCGTTTTGAATTGACGGATCATTGTAATTCCTTACATGACTGTAATATATTACAGGTGTAGGATATTATCCTGTATTAGTCATTAGGTTGCATTAATTAAGCTAAGTAGGTAACCGCTTGAGTAGAGTGATAGAATTTAGATAGGAGGAAGAAGAGAGAGGAAGCTCTGGGTCCTTAGACAAGTTTTCATTGTAGTTTTGTAAGAGACAAAATTTGTAATCATGTATTTATTTATGAAATGAATAGAACAAAAAAAATTTTTATCCAATTGTATAGTGTTGATATTGTTTTACAATTTTACTGTTGTTATGTGTTTTGTGGATGTATGATGTTCATGGTGAAGGAATGAATTTATGAAGAATTGAATAAGTTTCAAGTGTTTTCTCTTATGTAAGTTATGCAAGGAGTGCATACCGAACGAAAGGAGTGCATGTGAGGGAGTCTTTTTCGACTCGAAGTTCATAAGAGAGAGCGTGGAACTTTCGTATGCAAAATGTGCATATTAAGCGCAAGGAGTGCATATGCCAAGTCTTTGACTTGGACAAATAACTCGGGTTTTTCTCATAAGAAAGTGCAGAGGTCAGTTGTAAGGAGTGCACAGGGCCAGAAATCGACTAAGTGTCGAAGAAATCCTTCAGAAGAAGAATTTGTGGAAGTTGGAAAAGATAAAGGGTTAAGATCTATCCAAGAAGACCCGAAGTAAATTTGGACCGTCAGATCCAGAGGGTCGCGTGGCCACAAATCATGAACTTTGGATAACAATACTCTGGAAAGTTGAGATTTGGAATCTTTGAACCCCGAAGGTCTGAAGTAAATTATAACCATCAATTTGAGGAGGAAAAATGTCAACAGATCTTTTATTTCGGGAGATAGCCATTGTGGAGAAAACAAGAGTTGAGATTTGAAACTCCTCAAGCTTGAATCACGGAATAAATCACAACCATTGATTTAGAAAGGTTAGTTTTGATCTGTATATTGGGAAAGGAAAGATCTAAATCGTCAGGTTCAGAAGCACCGTTGATATATTGAGATCGACGATCATGCAGGATTGTGGGGACGGAAAGTATTTGGATGTTAAAAATTTGATATCGGGCCGCAATTGAAACCACGGTATTGCAAAAACAAAGCGTAGTGATTGGTAGTGAATTGAGGGGAGAAAAGTGGGTTGATCCCAAACCACTTTCGACTGTGCCCGAAATCGTGTTTGGACATAGCCCGAGGTCACATGCGGGAAGGAGTTAACAGAGGAGGATCTAACGCCTGATTAGTGATCGTTCAATAGTGAGAAGAAGAGATCGCAAGTGTTACAGAACTTGCATCGAGGGACAAAAAAGGCCTGTGTTTATTTACAAACGATACCATTAAGGTTTCAAAGAGATAATGCAGCTCTGAGAATTGAATATCCTTGACTGGGAAGTTGCACAACCCCAAGGAGAAAGGGGGGTTTTCACCAAGTGGTATCAAAGCCTGAAAAAGTTTGAAGTTGTATTATGTGTATTAGAAATAGTTGAAATAATGTCGTCAATGATTTGTGTAGATCCACCTAAGGCAAATTGTGTTGTGGGAGAGAAATGAGAGAGCTTCACGCAAGGTTGGAAGTGATGAAAGAAATGCAAAGATGAAGACTTGTTTTTGAAGATGTCAGTGATGCAGAAAGAGAAGATGTAGAAGTTGAAGAAGCTACAGGGGAAGATGCGGCTGAAGAACGCTTATTGAAAGTTGTTGTGAAGTTGGGAGCTAGAGAAAAGATGGACGTCCCAATGTATGAAGGTAATTTGGATACCGAAGAGCTATTGGACTAGATAAGGTCCATGGAAAAATATTTCGACTATGAAGATGTTGATGAAGGAAGGAAGGTGAGACATGCTGTCACCAGATTAAAGGGACATGCAACACTATGGTGGGATGAACTGCAAGAAGAGAGAAGGATCAAAGGAAAACGAAAGATAAAGAATCGGGATAGAATGGTAGCCAAACTGAAGGCTAAATTCGTACCTAAGGATTACCAGATAAATCTGTTCAGAAAGTTGCAGAACCTGAGACGGAGGGGTATGACAGTGAAAGAGTATACAGAAGAATTCTATAGGCTGAATATTAGGACTGGACAAAGAGAGAAAGATGATGAAAATTTTTCCAGGTATATAAATGGCTTGATATATGAAATCCAGGATGAGATCAACATGATGACTGTGAGGACAGTGGAAGATGCTTATCAGATTGCACTAAAGGCAGAAGAAAAGTTGGCCAGAAACTAGAGTCATAGAAACAGAAGCAGAGGCTCAAATAGAGGTAAGGGAATTATCTATGATAAGGCACCGAAACCCAAGGAAGAGAGTGAGAAATCATATGGTCACTTTTAAAGAGGAGGAAGTTCCTAAAGAAGACCATTTCGTGGGAGAAAATATTTTCCTCGAGGAAGAGGAAGAGGTAGAGGAGGTGGAGTTAAATGTTATGCATGTGGAAAGATAAGACACATGTCTTGGGAATGACCTGAGAGGAAGAAAGAAGGAGGAGGAGTATCACACATTTATGAAGCCCAGAAGAATGTGTAAGTAGAAGCAACAAAAGGAGGACAAAACCTTACGATGAGGAAATTTCTTCTAAATCCAGAGAAGGAAATAGAAGGATCAGCTCAGCAAACGAGGTTGTTCAGGACTGCTTGTAAAACAAAGGACAAAGTTTGAAAAATGATTATAGACAATGGGAGATTTGATAATTTAGTATCTACATAAATGGTGGAGAAGCTAGAGCTAGAGACAACTGCACACCCAAGTCCATATAAAGTATCTTGGTTGCAAAAAGGACATCAAGTAATGGTAAGTCAACAATGCAAAGTTGAATTTAAAATAGGAGGCGATAAAGATGAGATTATGTGTGATGTAATTCCCATGGATGCTTGTCATATTTTGTTGGGAATACCATGGCAGTTTGATAGGAATGTCATTCATGATGGGAGAAAAAATACTTACACTCTAGAGAAAAATGGTAGAACTCACATGTTAATGCCAATAGAAGAGAAGAAAGAAAAGGAAGAAGCCAACACAAGAATACTTATCATGAGTGGGAATGTGTTAATGTTTAAGCCATTATTATAGTTCTTTGCATTTCAATAGATAACAATAGCATAAGACAGAATCACTGAGAAATACACAATCACAAGAGACACATCATTTATCCTAGGAAACCCTCATGGGGCAGAAAACCCAACGAAACTTCCTTAATATAGATAGCCAATACAACGCCAAGAGATAACTCAAACAATTACAAAATGTCCTCTCCCAAAGATGTCCCTCTTTCTCTCTCTCTCTTATCCAACTACAACTCCAAAACTTGTCTCTCAATGAACAAGTGAGTGTGTGTCTAAGTGAGGCACTAGCATCCTTATTTATACAAGTCTGGCATGTGTGGAAGTGTCTTTTCACTGGCAGGACCAACTTCTTCTTTTGGGTGGTTATAACCACTTTTATTATATTTCAGGGCTTCTTTAATATATTTTGGGGCTGACTTCTCTTTCTTCTTATTACAATTACATTATGACCAATCCACAAAAGGGGATTTGGTCCTTTATAGTAGTCGACATGATCAATCTACAATGGGGATTGATCCAATGAATAATATATCAAATAATAATTAGAATACACTTTGCAGTTACATTATTTCAACACTCCCCCTTAACAAGAAGGGTATTCTTCAACAACATTAGATGAGAGAGAGGCCTTTATCATCAACAACATCAGGAGGACAACATCATCAATATCATATTGGAACACTGACTGGCGTATCTATAAATCATCGAAAGTTTTATTCATCGGCAACATCGTCATTCTCAAAGGAATGCAATCATCATCTCCATCAATATGAATTAGTATAAAAATAATAAATCATCATCATCATAGCACAAGGATGGCTCATCATAATACAGTACTGGATTTACATCACAACTGTTAAGCTGGAAGCTCAGTACTCATCTTTCTTTACGTCACAACAATCAATATGGAAGAAAGATACTAGACTGGCTTTATGTTACAGCTTCTCAAGCTGGAAGCACAGTACTAGTCTCATCTCAACGTCTTGCTTTACGTCATAGCACTCAATCTGGAAGCAAGATACTAGACTAGATTTGTGTCACAACTTCTCAAGATGGAAGCACGATACTAGTCTCATCTCATCGTCTTGCTCTACGTCACAACCATCAGGTTGGAAGAAAGATACTAGATTGGATTTACGTCACAAATTCTCAATATGGAAGCACAGTACTAGTCTCATCTAAACGTCTTGCTTTACATCATAGCACTCAATATGGAAGCAAGATACTAGACTGGCTTTACGTCACAACTTCTCAATATGGAAGCACGATACTAGTCTCATCTCATCGTCTTGATTTACATCACAACCATTAGGGTGGAAGCAAGATACTAGACTGGATTTACATCACAACTTCTCAAGATGGAAGCATAATACTAGTCTCATCTCATCATCTTGCTTTACATCACAACCATCAGGTTGGAAGCAAGATACTAGACTGGTTTTACATCATAGCTTCTCAAGATGGAAGAAAAATACTAGTCTCATCTCATCGTCTTGATTTACGTCACAACCATCAGGTTGGAAGCAAGATACTAGACAGTGTTTACATCACAGCTGTCAAGCCGGAAGCACAGTACTAGTATCATCACATATTCTTCTTTACGTCACAAAAATGAAGTTGGAAGCAATAGATGTCTCATCACAACAACTACTCCCCCTTTCCAGGAAGGTCCTTTTGGACTATACCAATCTTATCTTGAAAGTGCTCAAACTTTACATGAGATAGAGGCTTGGTAAACACATCAACAACCTATTCATCCGTGCTAACGTATTGGAGCTTTAAGGCTCCTCTCTACACCATGTCATGGATGGATATCTATGTGCTTTGACCTGTCATGGAATACATGATTCTCTGTCATATTTATGCAGCTTTGGTTGTCATATAGGATCGTGGTTGCTTCCATCTCTAGGTCAAATAGGTCGGTCAACAACTTTCGAAGCCATATAGCTTCGTAGCTGGCAGAACATGCAACAATGTATTCTGTTTCTGCTGTGCTGAGAGCAATGTTGGATTGCTTCCTACTCTTCCACGAGATCATGGTTCATCCCAAACTGAAACAACATCCTAAAGTTATTTTCCTATCAGAAACACTTCCTCCCCAATCTGAATCAGTGTACTCATTCAATGTGAAATCATGATCTCCATCATAACTGAGACCACAATCTAATGTACCCTTAAGGTACCTCATCACATGTTTTGCATCCACAAGGTGAAAATGTCTGGGTTCTACCAGAAACTGACTCAAGGTGTTCACAACAAAAAAAATATCTGGTCTAGTGTTCATCAGGTACATCAGCAATCCAATAATCTGTCTATATAGCATGGCATCAATAAATTCTGACGAAGTATCGACCAACAACTTCAACTTCGTTTCCATGGGTGTATTCATGGGATTTCACTCTAACATGTCAAATCTCTTCACGATTTTCGACTGTATACTTCCCTTGGTTAAGGAAGATCCTCTCTGGACTCTGCCATACCTCAAGACCTAAGAAATAGTTCATTAGGCCAAGGTCTTTCATCTCAAATTTTTAAGTGAGTCTCTTCTTACATTCAGTGATGAGATTTTCTTCTCCAGTTAAGAATAAGTCATATAGTAATAGTATTACTGGCTCATCATTCATAACCTTGAAGTAGAGGTTAGAATCTTCTTTACTCTTGGTAAAGCCCAATCTTGTCAGAAAGCTATCTATCCAGCCATACCAAGCTCTAGGAGCTTGCTTCAATCCGTACAAGGCTTTCTTCAACTTGCAAACATGAGACTTCCTATCTTCAACTTCAAATCCTTGAGGTTGATCTATATACACTTCCTCTTCGATAACACCATTTAGGAAAGCTATCTTTACGTCCATCTGGTGTAACTTCCACTTCATCTTAGCTTCAAGGGCTATGATTGTTCTGATCGAAGTGTATCTGGCTACAAGAGAAAATGTCTCTTCATAGTCAATGCCTTCTTTTTTAGAAAAGCCACGAGCTACAAATCTTTATTTATACTTCTCAATACTTCCATCTGTAGCATGTTTTATTTTGAAGAGCCATCTGGATGATACCACATCCTTTCTATTTGGTCTAGGAACTATTTCCCATACATCATTCTGTATTATGGATTGGTATTCTTCTGTCATGGCATCTTCCCATTCTTTCTTCTGAATGGATTCTTCAAAGCATGTAGCCTACTTTTCTAGGAGATCACACATCAAAGCCATATAACTGGAGAATGGCTTAGGTCTCTTCACATGTCTCATGGTTCCTTTGGGAACACCATACTTCTCTCCATCTTGAATAAGATCTCTAGCCCAAGCTGGCTTTATTTTATGGAGGATCGTCATCTGAGGAGGTTCTTGAAACTCTGCTACATCATGATCTTCTAGAATTTCCTCATCAGGGGAAGTTACGACTTCCCTCACTAGTTCAATAGATCTGGGAACCTCCCTCATTGATTTTGCAACTCTGGGGATTATGGGTTCCTCTTCATATACCTCTTCAAGATGGCATTTTCTCGATTTCTTGAGCGTTGCATATTCATCAAACGTCACATCCCTGCTGATCTCAATTTGACGATGACTTGGTATATAGATCCTGAAAGCCTTGGAGACCTCACAGTATCCCACAAATATTCCCTTCTTTCCTGAGGGTTCCAACTTGTTTCTTTTCTCTTTTGGTATATGTATAAATACTGGGCAGCCAAATATTTTGAGATGGATTACCTCTAGCTTCTTTCCAGTGAACATCTCTTCTGGGGTCTTGAACCCAAGTGCACTATGGGACAATCGGTTTTGCACATATATGGTTGTCATTTTTGCTTCTTCCCATAAGCACATAGGAGATCTTGATCATGGATCATGGTCTTCATGACTTCCATTATCGTTCTGTTCTTCCTTTCAACCACACCATTTTGTTAAGGATTATAGGGAGTAGTGAGCTCCCTGTTGATCCCAACATCTTTGTATAAGTTCACAAACTCTTTTGAGGTGTATTCTCCTCCATTATCTAACCTGAGTATCTTGATCTTTCTTTCAAAAAGATTCTCTATCAAGGCTTTGAATTTATTGAATTTGTCGAACACTTCATATTTAGATTTCAAGAGATACAACCAGGTCTTACGAGAATAATCACCAATTAATGATACATAATATACATACCCACTAATGGAGGATGATGGCATTGGGCCACACACATCTGAATGAATGAGTTCTAGGAGTCCTTGTGCTTTACTGTCTCTTTTTGGAAAATGGTTCTTGATGTTCTTCCCTTGTGAAAATCGATTGCATACGCCTTCATGGTCAACCTTGAGTTCTGGTAAACCTGTGACCTCTTTGCATATGTATGGTAGCGCCTTGTAGTTAATGTGAGCTAATATTCTATGCCTGAGTTCACATGGATTCTCAATGGCGTGGGTCATGGCAGCTTCTGAGTGACCCTTTAGCTTATGCAAACCACCTTCTTCTTTTCCAATGATGATTGCTTCATTTATGGTCTATCCTTTATCACATTGCCTTTTGCAACCTTCACTATACTTCCTAAAGGTTATTACCTATGACCTAGAGCAAGGTCAACAAAACAACAAGCAATAATAATATCCTTTTGATAATATAAAGCAATAGCACGAACAATCATCATAGTAGCTCCTTTAGAGCTATCACTTGTAATTTGTCTGAAGCAAAGATTAAAGGTAAGGAATACAATATGAAATGAGTTCAACACTCTCATAGTGTTGTGATCAAACATGGAAACCTGGAACTAACACATGAGATTATTCCTAGAGAAGGTGTTAGTTGTATCATACAAATGATTACATTAAGCATTTACCTCTATATGCTCACATGCTATCAAGTATGATACTTTACAAAGACTGCTATCTCAACTATAGTCATCAACTTGTCATGTGTACCTTTGAATCTTATTAACTTGAATAATCAAACCTAGAGCCTCGTCCTCAGGAATGAGTGCTTTCTTTTCTTTCGAGTCTCCTTCACTCAAGATGATGACTACTTTCTTCAACCTATCTTCTGTACTAAGACAATACGTTATCTTGGTAGAAGGTTGGGTTAGAGGATAAGCTCTATGATCTCAACTTTTAATCCATCTAATGCCTTGACTCATAAAAGGTTAAAATGATGGTCATAGCTACAACATGCAACATTGATCAATATAACAAATGGATGCATATCATAATAATCACACCTGGGTTGCATCATTCCTCTGAATGTGTAGGATCTTGAGATCCTTCTGGATCTATGGCAAGAGATCCCTTCTCCTCCAAATACTGTTTAAAGTTTAACCATTTAAACATATGTGAGTACATACCTCTGGTGGAATTTGCAGGTAGTGGCACCATTTGGTAGTAGCAGTAATCATTACCAACTCTTAAAAACTTCAAGGGTGTTTGCAACTGGTGCTACGGCTACAATTGGTTCTGAGATTGCAATTGCAACTACAACTTAGGGTTTTATGAGGTAACCCTAATTTTTCAAACTTCAAAATTTAAAATTCTGATCCAAGGGATAGATGCATTGAGCTGAGGCGAGTAATCTGGTGCAGTCAGATTACTGAAAATCCAACGTTTACCCCCTCAAAATTGATTTGCGGATTTATGGACTGGTGCTTCTGGTTTTCTAGTACTTCTGGTACTCTTGTACTTTTGGTACTCTAGTTTTTTGGTACTTTGTGAAACTAGGGTTTGACTTTTCGGGAGATATAGCCACTGAAAAGGTGCGCTGAAGGTGCCAAAATGATCCTTAAGGGAGGGCACACTTTTCTAGATTGTTTTAGGGTTGAAATACCTCACCAACAAAAATCCCTAATTTTCATGTACGACAACAATGACGTTTTTCAATTTTCTCTTGTGAAAGATGCTCTCTTCAGCTTGGATTTGATACCATGTTAATTTTTAATCCATTATTATAGTTCTTTTCATTTCAATAGATAACAATAGCATAAGATAGAATCACTGAGAAATACACAATCACAAGAGACACATCATTTATCTTGGGAAACCCAGTAAAACTTCCTTAATATAGATAGCCAATACAATGCCAAGATATACCTCAAACAAGTACAAAATGTCCTCTCCCAAAGATGCATCTCTCTCTCTCTCTCTCTCTCTCTCTCTCTCTCTCTCTCCCCTCCAACTAGAGCTCTGAAACTTGTCTCTCAATGAACAAGTGAGTGTGTGTCTAAGTGAGGTCCTAGCCTCCTTATTTATACAAGTCTGGCACGTGTGGAAGTGTCTTTTCACTGGCAGGGCCAACTTATTCTTCTGGGTGGTTATAACCACTTTTATTATATTTCGGGGATTCTTTAATATATTATGGGGTTGAATTCTCTTTCTTCTTATTACAATTACATTATGACCAATCCACAAAAGGGGATTTGGTCCTTTACAGTAGCCAACATGATCAATCCACAATGGGGATTGATCCAATGAATAATATATCAAATAATAATTAGAATACACTTTGCAGTTACATTATTTCAACAGAAGGAACTCTTGAAGGAGATTAAGAAAGATCAAGAAATGAGATTTATTTTAGTAAGGAAGCCAAGAGTTATCCATACCAATACTTCTATGAATGATTTACCTGAATAAATCCAAGAATTGTTAGAGAATTTTTCTGACATAGTAGTGGATGCGTTGCCTCACTCATTACCACCTATTAGGAGTATTAGCCACCATATTGACTTGATTCCAGGAGCCAGTTTACAAAATAAAGCAACGCATAGGCTGATACCTCGAGAGAATGAAGAAGTTAAGAATCAAGTTCAGGAGTTGTTGGATAAAGGTTTAGTTAGGGAAAGTCTAATCCCATGTGCAGTGCCAACCGTATTGAGTCCAAAGAAGGATGGGGGATGGAGAATGTGTACAGATTCCAGAGCCATGAACAAGATAACCATAAGGTATAGATTTCCTTTACCCAGGATGGATGATTTGATGGATTTTTTGAGTGGAGCAAGCTATTTTTCAAAAATAGACTTGAAGAGTGGATATCATCAGATAAGAATGAGAGAGGGAGATGAATGGAAGACATCATTCAAGACAAATGAAGGTTTGTTTGAATGGCTAGTCATGCCATTTGGATTGAAAAATGCTCCAAGAACATTTATGAGGTTGATGAATGAAGCATTGAAAGACTTCATAGGTAAATTTGTCATTGTATATTTGGATGATATATTAGTTTTAAGCAAAACAGAGGAAGAACATTTAAAGCACTTGAAATTAGTGATGAGGAGATTGCAGCAAGAAAAGTTTTTAATAAACTTGAAGAAAAGTTCTTTTATGAAGACATAACTCATATATTTGGGTTTTTTGATCACTTCAAATGAATTGAAGATGGATCCAGAAAAGGTGAGAGCAATTCAAGAATGGCCATCACCACAGAGCATATTTGAGGTGAGAAGTTTCCATGGGTTAGCAAGTTTTTATAGAAAGTTTATCAGAAATTTTAGTGGTATATGTGCACCCATGATGGATACTGTTAAGAAGAAACACAAGTCTTTTAATTAGATAGAGGAGGCTAAGAAAAGATTCAAGGTCTTGAAAAAGAAGATAACAGAACAACCAATTTTGGTTTTACCCGATTTTGGAAAAACATTTCACGTGAGGTGTGATGCAAGTGGATTAACCATTGGAGAAATTTTGAGTCAAGATAATAGGCCAGTTGCTTTTTTTAGTGAAAATTTGAATGACGCTAAGGAGAAATATTCTACATATGACAAGGAGTTTTATGCAGTGATTCAATCTTTGAAGAAATGGAGACATTATTTAATTCCAAAAGAGTTTTTCTTGTATAGTGATAATCAAGCTTTACAATTAATTACTATGCAAGAGAAGTTGAATCAGAGGCATGCTAAGTGGGTATAATTCATGCATAATTTTACTTTTTTCATTAAACATATTTCTGGAAGTGCTAATAAAGTTGCAAATGCTTTGAGCAAGATAATTTTGGTTGTACAGGAATTCCAAGTGAAGACCTTAGGGTTTGAGCACCTTAAGGAAATGTATCAGGAAGATCCATATTTTAAGGAGGCTTATGAAGCATATGAAAACCCTTTATTGAGGGATAACAACTCATGGGAATAATATTTGATCCAGGATGGATTTTTATTTAAAGGAAGCCAATTGTGTATACGAAGATTCTCAATGAGAGATAATTTGTTGAAAGAAAAACATAGTGGAGGTCTAGTCGGACATTTCGATCATGAAAAAACATTTGCACAACTAAGTAGTTTGTATTATTGGCCAAGTATGAGGGCATATGTGAATAAATTTGTAGATCAATGTAAGATTTGTCAACATGCAAAAGGAAAGAGACAAAACACTGGTTTGTATCAGCGATTGCCTATTCCAGAGAGGCCTTGGGATGCAATTAGTATGAATTTTGTATTGGGATTACCTAGAACTCACAAGGGAAGTGATTCCATATTTTTTGTGGTAGATAGGTTTTCTAAAATGGAACATTTCATACCATGCTATAAGACAAATGATGCTACACACATAGACAATGTGTTTTTCAGATAAGTTGTGAGATTACATGGGTTGTCCAGAAGTATAGTCTCAGACAGGGACACTAAGTTTGTAGGACACTTTTGGAGGAATCTATGGAAGAGGTTGGGAACTAATTTATATTTTAGTTCATCATATCACCCTCAGGCAGACGGATAGACTGAGGTGGTGAACAGGAGTCTGGGAAATTTGTTAAGGAGTTTAGTCATTGAACAAGGTCGTCAGTGGGATCAGATTCTGGCACCGACAAAATTTGCATTTAACAATTCAATTAATAGAAGAACTGTAAAAAGTACATTTGAGATAGTATATGGAAGACAACCAAGAGGGATTGCAGAATTGAGAGAGTTTAAACAAGATGAATTTAGGAGCGTTGGATCAAAAGATTTTTCTACAAAAATGCAAAGACTTCATGATCAAGTTAGGAGGCAGATACATGATAGTAATCAAAAGTGTAAGGACAGAGTTGATCAGAAAAGAAGGGAAGTTCAATTTGAAGTGGGAGATGAAGTTTTATCTCATTTGAGGAAGGATAGGTTTCTAAGAGAAACATATAATAAGTTGAATATGAAGAATATAGGACCATGCAAGATCCTTAAGAAATTTGTAGCAAATGCTTATGAGATAGAGTTGTTGGACAATGTTGGAATATCACTGATATTCAACATTGTAGATGTGTATCCTTATAACAGAGATGCAGTAGGAGAATTATATGATAAGGAAGAGATTCAATGGGAAGAACAGATGCCCACATTAGAAAAACCTCACATGGAGAATATATTAGAACATAGAGTTGGAAGGAAAACCAAAAGAAAGATGCATCCTGAATATTTGGTAAAGTGGAAGGATCACCCTGTGGAAGATTCAAGTTGGGTAACTAAAATTGATATTTTGAAGCATGGAAAGACAATGCGAGAGATCATGGACATGAGTCCATGAATATTTTGGCTAGAGGAGTACGATGCAGGAGCATCGCTATCAAATCAAAGAAAAGAGGACGTGGAAGTGAAGTCGACACATCAATGCATTGAAAGATCCAAACCGACTCTTAACTAACTTGGTAGTGGTGTGGAGATTTTTTGAATCTCTCGTTAATTAATTAGATGTATGTAAAGTTAGAGCACCGTTTTGAACTGATGGATCATTGTAAATCCTTACACGACTAAAATACATTATAGGTGTAGGATATTATCTCGTATTAGTCATTAGGTTGCATTAATTAAGATGATTAAGTAACTGCTTGAGTAGACTGTGATAGAATTTAGATAGGAGGAAGAAGAGTGAGGAAGCTTTGGGTCCTTTGACAAGTTTTCATTATAGTCTTGTAAGAGACAGAAGTTGTAATCATGTATTTATTTTTGAAATGAATAGAAAAAAGAAAATTTATCCAATTGTACAGTGTTGATACTGTTTTATAGTTTTACTATTGTTATGTGTTTCATCAATGTATGATGTTCATGGTGAAGGAATGAATTTATGAAGAATTGAATAAGTTTCAAGTGTTTTCTCTTCTGTAAGTTATGAAAGGAGTGCATACTGAACACAAGGAGTGCATGTGAGGGAGTCTTTTTCGACTCGAAGCTTAGAAGAGATAGCGTGGAACTTTTGTATGCAAAGTGTGCATATTAAGCACAAGGAGTGCATATGCAAAGTCTTTGAATTGGAGAAATAACTCAGGTTTTTCTCATAAGAAATTGAAGAGGTCAGTTGCAAGGAGTGCACAGGACCAGAAATCGACTAAGTGTTGAAGAAATCCTTCAGAAGAAGAATTTGCAGAAGTTGGAAAAGATAAAGGGTTAAGATCTATCCAAGAATACCCAAAGTAAATTTGGACCGTCAGATCCAGAGGGACATGTGGCAACAGATCGTGAACTTCAGATAATAATACTCTGGGAAGTTGAGAATTGAAATCTCTAAACCCTGAAGGTCTGAAGTAAATTATAACCATTGATTTGAGGAGGAAAAATGTCAACAGATCTTTTATTTCGCGAGATAGCCATTGTGGAGAAAGAAGGAGTTGATATTTGAAACTCCCAAAGCCCGAATCATGGAATAAATCACAAAAGTTGATTTAGAAGGGTTAGTTTTGATCTGTAGATTGGGAAAGGACAGATTTGAACCGTTAGGTTTAGAAGCACCGTCGAGATCTTGATATTGACAATAATGAAGGATTGCGGGGACGGAAAGTACACGGTTGTTAACAATTTGATAGCGGGCCACAATTGAAACCATGGTATTGAAAAAAATACACATGGCGATTGGTAGTGAATTGCAGGGAGAAAAGTGGGTTGATCCCAAACCACTTTCAAACACACTCGAAATCATGTGTGGACATAGCCCGAGGTCACATATAGGAAGGAGTTAAAGGAGGAGGAGCTATCGCCTGAGTCATGATCGCTTAGTAGTGATAAGAAGAGATCGTGAGTGTTACATAACTTGTATCAAGAGACAGAAAAGCTCTGTGTTTATTTACAAGTGAGACCATTAAGGTTTCAAATAGCTAATTCAGCTCCAAGAATGGAAGATCCTTGACCGAAAGGTCGCGCAACCCCAAGGAAAAATGGGGGTTTGCACCAATATAAGAGATAAAAATATTTTTTGGAAGAAGCATATGTATCCTCCCACCACTCCATCCCCCCTTTCTCTCTTTGTGAAGAAAAATAGACCTCTTTTGTTTTAAATTCAAGTTCAGATTTTTTTGTACATGTCCAAGAGGAGGGTTTTCATGATGATAATGGGACACTTCAGGTCACACCGATGGTTATGTCAGGTTCTCATTTTCCTATCTCATCTTTTCTATCATAATAAATGGAGGAGGGAGATATCACTACAAGGAAAATACCCTATAGAGGATTTTTTTGTGGAAGCCCCTATAAAAATAGCCCAAAAATACATTTATAGTGGAGGTCACTAGCGGAGGTGCACAGACAGATGTTTTAGAAGAATTTTTTTTAATGGTGTATTTATAAGACTATACCACATCGGTGCTCCACTAGAAATCAACGCATCGGTGCTAATAGACAATGGTCCACTGTTGTAGATTTATTTAAAAAAAAATAGAAAACAACGACACACATCATATAAAAGAAGCTCATGAGCAATGGTACACATGCAACACATTTTTCCTTTTAAAATTGCATACCGGTGCGTTGTTGTTCATTGGGCGCATCGGTGCACTCCAAACTAGTGCACTGTCGTAGGTTTTTTTTTTTCAAATAACGGTGTGTTGTTTGCAGCGATGAACCACCAGAAATCAACGCGCCAATGAGAATAGACAATGGTGCACCATTGCAGAGTTAAAAAAATAAAAACCGATGGTGTGCATCATATAAAAGAATCTCGCGAGCACCAGTGTGCATGAAACAGGCACACTGGTGTGCAACAAACATGTGCACAGTCTTTCTAGTGCACCGGTGCTATCCAAAATGGTGCACCATCACATGTTTTTTTAAAATAACAGTGCATTGTTTTCAGTGGTGAGCATCAGTGCACTTAACGCGAGCACACCGGAACAAGGGTAAATAAAAAAAAACTGGCGGTAGAAAACCATTTTTACCATTTCCATTGCATAGAAGCTCTCAAGCACCGATGCCATGCACATAAGCTCTCAAGATCCGATGCCACCTTTTCCCAATTCAAGTGCATTGCCATCGGTTATTTCGTTTCTTTCTTTCTTTCCATTCAGTGCTTGATTTGTGGGATACCAATTTTTCCATACGGTGGGCAAATTTCATTTTTTTCACTACTTCCAACCATGCCTCCTTGACGAGAAAATGTCTGGGTAAATTATTTATTTCTTTGTACATTGTATTTTTACTGGATTAAATTGTGAAATTAAGTAAATTTTGCATTGTTTTTCATTTTTTTTTTCTGTGCGATACGTTCGAGTTGTGTGCGTTGCACCCTATAAATTTTACAGGGTTCACCAAAAATAGTTTTTTTTTTTTTTTTTTTTTTTTTTTNGTGTTATAATACGGAATGCATCAGTTCGTACTTATAAAAAATTCACATGTGCATTCATAATAAATGACGCACCGTCGAAAATAAATAGTTTCCCTTAAACGATGCATTTTTTATAGTGAACGTACCACTGCGTTCATAAAACTATATGCACTGTTTAATGAAAACTATTTTTTTTTATGGTGCATTCATAATAAACGCATCGATGCATTGTTTATAATAAACGCACCAGTGCGTTCATAATAAACGATGCACCATCGAAAATTAATAGTTTCCATTAAATGGTGTGTTGTTTATAATGAACGCACCAATGCATTTATTAAAATATACACACCATTGAAAATAAATAGTTGTTCAAGCGGTGCGTCCTTGATAGATAATGTACCAGTGTGTACAAAATAAACTATGCACCATGAACATTATTTCATTTTTAATCGGTGCATGAATTATACAGAATGGACCGGTGCACAAGCATGGATACAATGCACTGTGTAAAATGAGTGTCTATTTTAAGTGGTGTGTCGTGATGAATGGAATGCACCGGGGCGTCGTAATGTCTAGACACACCATGATTTTGTGGTGCCTTGTATACAATGGGGCGCACTCATGCATTGATAATTACTACGCACCCCCTAAAATAAATTACATTTTTCATGTAGTGCGTAAGATATGTGCGCGCACCATGGGTGGTGTGTTACTGTTTTTCAAGCGCACCGAAGGTTAATTTTTTGTTTTTTTGAAAAAAAATTATGTTTGCATATTTTGAAATACATTTCTCATTTATTGATGTTTTCATATTTTTATGTATGATGTTGATGTAATTTATATGTTAATTATGCAGATACGTCATCACACAAAGGAGAAATGACAGAGAGTGGACCAGTACAATATAGTTCGGGAGTGGGAGGCTAGAGAGAGGGAGAGGGATTTGTACCCTCAACCTAGTATTGAAGCTACGTGGCTCCTCTTGAGGAATGTAGGCCTCCTCAAGTACTACGAGGAGGCTACATCCCTAAAGGAGAATTTTTCCTTTCTTGCATAGTTGATTTTTCTATGGGATGCCCATCAACATGCATTCAAAGTTGGTCCTCATTAGTGGTACCATCCCACTGAGGAGGATATTTATTTTATCACTGGGTTATCAAGGAGAGGGGAGGATCTTCCTCAGTTTCTTGATGTCCAAGTGGGTATTGCAACTAAGATTCAACTTGCCTACTCTTAGAGGTATATTGTGTGTGATATATCTTCCCTCGGTGATTCTTAGGTGGCTGGTGGATAGTTATGGATCACCTCGTTCGGTGCAGAGGACGTTAGGTGCCTCTCACTATTATTGTTGACCATTTCACACTTTACTGGTCATGGTTAGTGCATTATTTGCATGCTTTTATATTATTTTGATTCTTTGATACAGAGGCCACAACTTATTAGATGGTTTTCCATTTTCTTGAGGAAGTTTTTTATAGCACTGGATAAATGTCGTGCTATGATAGATGGGAGGGTGAACTTCCCATTTGCTTCAGAGTTATTTTGTTTGTTTTTTGAGAGGTTTCCATATATGAGACCTAGTTTTTCCGTCAGCCTCCTAGGTCGATGAAAAAGGTGCACATGCACATGTGGGGTGAGATGATGCCCAAGAGGAGCATGCCCGATTCTCCATCTAGGATTTCTAGGGAGAAACTTCAGCTATTAGTCAGTGAGGCAGATCACGTGTTCGTGATGGTGTCATGCCCTTATGCGGGGATGGGTTGGTGAGGATTTCCCAACATCCACTTGACAATGGATGAGCCACCATATCAATGAGGTAAGATTTAAATTAATCTTGTACTTTCATTTTATTGTCTTAATTAATTCAATTTTATTCTAGCATGCTCTTTAACGTATTTTATTAAATTGTTTAATTAAATTGTCGACTAATTATTAACTTGTGATATATTTTGCAGATGTTGGCACATTTGTTGGGGACATGCCTCCTTCCCCTCCACCTGATGCAAATGAGGATATGGATGAGGCTTCAGTGGGTCAAGTTATTCAACTTCATATACCACCCAGCATGCGACGAAGGCCTAATCACAGATATAGGATGGAGGTGTGTGAGAGACTAATTGCAGTTTTGGTTGGCACGGGAGTCTGCCCTGTCCAGATGTGAGACATCAGGGTTGAAACTGATCTCTTGCAACTCTGGATAGACTTTCCGCATGATATGACGTCTCTTATGCATCATATAGTTGGAGCTTCTAGGTTACTGGTAGGGATGAGGGATGACACATCCTCCAGTATGAATGATGATGAGGGTGGTGATGATGATCATTAGGGTGGTGATGGTGCTTCTGCTTCAATACCTCCTCCTCCTCCTCCAGGTGGTGTTGTTGATTAGGGTGGTGATCATGGCGCTTTTTCTTAAGTACCTCCTCCTCCTCCTCCTCCTCCTGGTGATGTTGATCATTGTGTAGGTGATCATGTTGATTCTGCTTTAGTACCGCCTCCTCCTCCTCCTCCGAGTGGTGATGTTAATCAGGGTGGTGATGTTTTTTTTTTTTTGTAAATAAAAAAGCTTGTATTACCTTAAAAAGTTGTAAAAGTGATACATGTCATTACACATTTCAAAACATGCCACCTGTTCTGCCAAATGCATGGAAAATAGAACAGGTGGCCTGCATAACTTATAGACAAGATAATATACCAGAACCATAATCTTGCTAAAACATAATTCAACTATAAATGTATCCTATCTAGAATTAAAAACATGACAGTAAAAAAGCTAAACTTTTGGTGAACTCGGGCACCCATCATGGTGGAAAATGAAGGCGAACAGTTGAAAACAAGTTGGGAAATGACTCTTTGTAGGCTCATTTGATAAGGAGTCAAACAAAATATACATATGATGAATGAGGGCATGTTGGATTTGAAGCTGGTCTGCCATCTCTTGATGCATCTCGAAAATCAGTTGCAAATGGTCCTTCGAAAATCTGCGTGGATTGGGCATATCTTGCTCAGAGCTCAGATCATGGCCTTCCAAGGCTGGATGAACTGACACTTCCTCAAAAAAATATAGATGATTCTCCTCCTCATCCAATAAGTCATCCAATTCTATCTCGGTGGCCTCAATGAGAGGCCCACTAATGTTTGGAGCTGTCCCTTTCATGGAGTCGTCCCGCCACTATGGAGAGATTTCTTCCTCTATCACACAACCACCCATAGAAGTATCAGGATGGTCGAGGGGGAAGGCGTTTCTTATTTTTTCAGTTGGCCCATTGATGTCCTCCATCCAATTTGGAGGAATTTCCTCCTTTACTGGACAACCACCATAATTTATCGCATAGTTGAGAATTTGAGGCATTGGCTCCAGATTGTCGAGGGGAAGATGAGCATCATCGTGCCAATTTTGATCAGAGTGGGGGGGTTTGACAGGGTTTCTAAAAGGGTTAGGAAAATATGGGGCCAAGGGTGGGTTTGCTGTTGGTCCCCGGTTTTGACCATGCTCTTTGCCTATATTATATACCACAGACCTCCATTTATATGCCAATACCACCTTTTTGACCTCATTTTGACATACTTAACATCTCCCTATCATTCAAAGGGGTCACCTAAGGTATCTT
>ML784602.1:5778-22691 GCA_009831015.1 Picea engelmannii
TTGGCCCTATTTCTACCTCCCTCTATCTATCCATCTAAAGGAGAGGCATGTCTAACAATGAGTAAAGGATATGTGCAACAGAGAAATGTAGCCTCACCTGTAAGGTGACTGTTAATTTTTTTTTCTTATTCCAATGGATTACTTATATGAGTACTTATATGAACATGACCATGAACTAGACCATGAACTAGACCTAGACCATCACCTGGACCCCCCTAGCTCCATCTAAGCCTACACATAACCTATACTCTACCCTTAACCCCATGCACACCTAATCCCTAAGTGAAGTATTCCTATATCTCTTGTTTTATAATGATATTTTATGGATATGACCATTCAACTACGGTTTAATAATGATATCACATGATTTAATGATGATTATGGGTTTTTTGTTCTACTTTTTTATTTTAATATAAGCACATTATTTTAGTTGATTTTATATTCTTTATTCGCAATCAATGTTTGAATCCCTCTCTATATCCCTCCTCTCTGAATATCTCCCTCTCCCTTTCTCTCTCTCCATCCATCTATTTCTCTCCATCCTCCCTCATCCCCCTCTTTCCCTCCCTTCTCTCTCTCCCCCCTCCAAGTCTCCTCCTCTCTCTATCTATCTCTCTCCTCCTTTCTCTTCCCCTTTGTCCCTCCCTCCCACTATCTCTACCCTCTTTTTCTCCTACATATACCACTTCTTTTTCTCTCTCCTTGTTGTTATTCTCACTCTCACTCTCTCTCCCACCTCTCTCTCTCTAATCCCCCTCTTGGTATTCCTCTCCCACCCTATCACACTCTCAAATATTACATATCTATCCCATTCTATCCTTACCTCTTACATCTAACCCCCACTTTCTCACTCCATGTATCCCCCTCTCTACCCCACTCTCACAGCCTTACTCTCTTTTCATCTATCTAACCCCCCTTCCCTATTTTCCCCCCTTCCTCTCACTCTCTCACTCTCTACCCCCCTCTCTATCTCCCTATCCCTCACTCGCCTTTTCTTCTAATGTCCCCCTCTCACACTCTCTTTCTTCCTCTTTTTATAGCCCCCCTCCCTACATTGCAAGGCAAGAAATGGCCTTGACCTAGACATGTCAAGGACCTAGACCTACAACTATACATAGCAAGAAATATACATGAAAAGACCTGGATCATGACCTAGACCTATACGATGATCATGATGTAGACCATGATGTAGACCTAGGCCATGACCTATACCATGACATAGAGCTACAGCTATATTTAGACGAAGACCTAGAGCTTGACATAGACCATGACCTAGACCACGGCATATAGATAGATATATAGTTAGAGGATGACCTAGAGCTTGAAATAGACCATGAAATAGACCCCCATAATCTCAATCTCTACCCACCACTGTCCCTATACCTCACTCTCTTTTTCTTCCCCTATCCCCCTCTCACACCCTCTTTATTCCTCTCTATGAATCCCTCCTCCCTAAATTGCAAGGAAAGAAATGGCCTTGACCTAGACATGTCAAGAACTAGACCTAAACCTATACATAGCAAGAGTTAGACATGGAAAGACCTATATAATGAACTAGAACTATACGATGACCATGACGTAGATCATGACATAGACCTATACCATTACCTATACCATGAAATAGAGATAGAGATAGATTTAGATGATGACCCAAAGCTTGATGTAGACCATGACCTATACCATGACATAGAGCTATATCTAGATTTATATGTTGACCTAGAGCTTGACGTAGACCATGAAATAGACCCCCCTAGCTCCATCTAAGCCTAGGAATAACTTATACTCAATCCTTAACCCTCTCTACACTCCAGCCCTGAGTGCACTATTCATATACCCTGCATACAACCCTTGCAACCACATCACCCACATATTAGTATTCTAACCATTGCTCTATCCTTGAAAACACTTTAAATCCTAACTCCTTAGGCCTTAGTTGTCCCCATATCGCTATACACACTTATTCATAAATATGTTTGGTCTATATTAAATACTATATCAATTTCATTAAGATCACGCATGCACTCCTGTGACTTGACTGAGTTGTAGTTGTTAGCCATTTATGCTCAATAGGAACGTGTGTGCGTTCCTTCTCGACATTTTTTGGTGCCAAGCACACCCAACCTCATCTATCTCATGGACAAAAAAAATCCGCGACATCTTCAGAGAAAAAAAATCCACACAGACAGGTTTTACATATTCTACTTTTCTTGCTAGGTTCATAGAGAATTTTGTGATATTGCCAGACCATTGTAGGCAAATTTGGAAGAAAAATTCTTCAAGTGCAGTTGAAATTTTTGTTTGTATCTGCTTGTGTCCTCTTGGAATTGGAAGACAAATTTTTCCAAGTGTAATTGGAATTTTTGTTTGTATCTTCTTGGAATTGGAAGACAAATTTATCCCTGTGCAATTGGAATTGTTGTTTGTATCTTCTTGTTTCCACTTGGAACTGGAAGACAAATTTTTCCAAGTGCAATTGGAATTGTTGTTTATATATTCTTGTGTCTTATTGTATTTGGAAGAAAAAAATTTCCAAGTGAAATTGGAATTGGAATTATTATATGTGTCTTATTTTGTAATACAAAAACAAATTTCTCCACTTGGTTGTGCTTTATTATATAATACAAAGACAAATTTTTTGGTGGGTTTTTGGAAGCCAATTTTTATATTTAAACATGGGGAACCAACATATTCAAGAAATAAAGTCCTCAAGAAAAAATAAATGGAACGAAAAAGGTAGAAGAAGAAAGATAAAAAGGAAAGTTACATATGTCAAAGCGCAGGCTTTCAAAAGAGGGAAATCCAATTTCTAACAGAAAAGATGCCGCTATTGTTTCTCCTCCATCACCAAAAGCAAAGTGCAAGAGTTCATTAGAGATAAATCCATCTAGTATCTGATCAAGACAATTTTTTGTGGATTACTAGATGATGGAGGATTTTATTGGAGTTGATTATACAATGGATGAAACAAGAGAAGCAACCAATGTACAAAATTATGGTGAGAAGTTCCTATGTTGAAATCTCTTGTTGGACAATCATATGTTCTAGAAAATAGTCAATCACATGTCCAATATCCTCCCATAGTTGATCCACCAGTGATTGAAGGGGAAATAATTGTAACATTTTTAACTCCATAGAAGGGAGGTCAAGAGTGTCAGAATAGGGGTTCATTGTCCCTACCTAAATTGAGCAATGTACGGAGAAGAACTCCTAAACACATTCAGGTCGATGAAAGTGGTCTAGCATCACTTGAAGGTAAGTTACCTAACTGTACTATTCATTATCACTCTTATAAAATCATTACATAATATTTTGAACCAAAATCAAATGTTGCTAAATGTCAATTATTTTTAGCTTTGTTAAAAACTAGAAGTTTGATTGTTGTTAGGATAATTTTAGGCATTAAAACATGCAAAAGTGTAGAAACAAGTCATCATATAGTTACAAACCTTGTAGATTCTTTTCAAATAATTGGTAAGAAGTCTTGTTCTAAAGACCGCAATGCAGCCCGATGTGTCTTGTCCCAGTCAATTGTTAGCAAGATCACAAGAAAACATTGTTTTACACAACAAACCTCTCACCTCTTGAAATGCAATGTCAAAAACCTTAGAAAGTATTCTCACAGATGAGATAGCATCGACACAAGTTCCACAACAGATTTGTGGGGCTTCACTGGAAAGGATACCTCGTTCTGACATGTAGTTAGGAGTAGTTAAGGGAGTAGTTCAGGATTTCTGGAATTAGAACACAAGGTCTTCTTCCAACCAAAAAGATGTACTAAAATTGAGAAGGGGATCTAGGACCATGAACCCCACATTAAACACTTTCTTGACATTATATAGACAAAATTGTATGAGAGATTCAAAACAATACATAGTGCATGTAACTTAGGCCAAAGATATTTCCATAAATACAAGCCTTGGTATGTTTTAATAAACGCAAAACATAACACATGTTGTTGTAGATATCACATTGAGTATGGTTATTATTATGACACACACACACACATATTGTGTTTTGCATAACACCCTTTTACAGGAATGCCCGGTTATATTGTTGTCATCATCATCTAGAGACTTTATTCATGACATATTGTGTACAAGGCTAGAGGGTTTTACATTTTATCAAAAATCATGCTTAGATGGGACATGCCCTAGGTGTAGTGGAATGCCATTACTGAGCAAGTGCATCCATGTAAGTGATGAGTATGAATTGGGGAGGAAGGAGGTTGCCTTACAAATATTTAAATATGCGACATATGATATTGATAGGAAAGAAAAAATATACAATAGGTTACTTCCCAAGTACGAGTTTGTGACTTCATAAAGGACTTCGTCAAAAAGAAACGACATTATGTTTAACATTTCCATGTAGTACGATGGCAGGATGAGCATTTTAGAATATGCATAGATAAATTTCATGTTGGTACTATGTTATCATTGGTTCATTTTTTTGAGAACTACACCCTTCAACCGCAAAATGAAATTCAAATACAATATTATCACTCGAAGTAGGTCAACATAATGGTACATATCACATACAGGAATGGACTGAATAGTAATGAACAAAACAAAGTTATATTGAAAAAGTATCACTTCTACATAAGCGATGATTGGTGCCATGACTTAGCCTACATACAACATTGTTTTCGGTTGTTCTACAATCAACTTAAGGAGAAGAACATACAAATGGATGAACATTGGATTTGGTCATATGGTTGTACATGCCATTTAAAAAATTCTCATGTATTTCAATGGTTTTGTATGTTGCACAAAAAACTAAAGGTACCACACATTTGGAACTATTTTGAGTCTGGGCATGGGAAAGGGAAGCATGATGGAGAAGAAGATTTATATTGACCATGTCTACAATCAACTCCATTTATCTATCACACCTTATCAATGCCCCCTTCATAGAATTAAGGATAGGATGAATGGATGCATATAAATGAAAATGAAATACAACACAACTGACACTGTGATATGCATCCTTAAACAAGAATGATTGATCAGTGAGTGAAATAACAACCGCGGTTTCTTTATGAACAATGACGATAGTACTATGCTCAATTTGAGAAACTACACAACATTTTCAGTTGATTAGTTTGAATAATAAGCAATTACTTTTTGTTTCTCACTAAATAACTTTTATGGTTTAAAATTCTCTCACCCTGCAATTTGTATGATTTCAAAATATTTTTAGTTGTAATAAAATAAAAATAAAAATAAAAATAAATTATTAATATTTCTTTGTTAAAAAAGTTTTACAATTTTAGATATTAAATTTGATATAACTATAGTTTTGACTTCTCATAAATCATCACAATAACAAAATTATGTCATTAGCTTCTTTTACTTCATTTTTATATTTCTATTAATATTTTTAGTAATAATGTGTAGTTTTTATGAAAAATAAATGGTGTTTGATAGAAGAGCACCAAACTCACATACTAGATTTAACACCAACCTTAGTATTGGGTTTAGTGTCAGATTCCCTTTGTAAGTTTATAAAATCAAAGGAAACTTTTCAAAAATAAATTCACTAAAAATACAAGGCTAAAAAAAGACCATTTGTCTCAATCCTTCTGAGTGTGAGGATACTTTTTTTATTTTAATTAAAATATCTTATTTTCTCTCATAAAAATCCTTGAGCCCTACTCCCCATTTATTTTCTTATTTCCTCTTATTTTCTCTTCTCTTATTGTCAGTTACCTTTTCTTCCTTAGGGTGTCATCCTCATGGAGGTTAGGCTTTCATTTTCTTGAAGTAACCTCCATGAGAAAGGTAATGGATTATCCCTTCCCTTCTCCTCACTTATTCCTCTATTACTTTGTTTCTTTCATTGATTTCAACAATGATATAATAAAAAAATATAACATGTATTAATTTAAGTGATGATACAATAAAAAATGATTTAAGTAGTCACATAGTTGCAATGATTTCAACAATGATGTAAGTAACAATTGCATTGATTTCAACTATTATATATTTCAAAATGATAGCATGTACATTGATTTAAGTGATTATAAAATGAAAAATGTTGTAAAGTAGTCACATAGTTGCAATGATTTCAACAATGATATAACTAATAGTTGCATTGATTAAAACAATGATATAATGCAAAATGATAATGTGTATTGATTTAAGTCATAATAGAATTAAAAATGATGTAAATTAGTCACATAGTTGCAACAATTTCAACAATGATATAACTAATAGTTGCATTGATTTTAGCATTGATATAAATAAATAAGAAATGATATGTTTATTTTAGTGATAATACAATGGAAAATTGTTTAAATTAATCAAGTAGTTGGATTGGTTTCAATGATGACCTTATGCAAAACAATAAAGTGCATTGATTTTAGTGATAATATAATGAAAATTGATGTTAGTGATGATATAGTGAAAATTCATTTAGAGAAATAAAGTAGTTGCATTGATTTCAACAATAACCTAATTCAAAACAATAAGGTACATTAATTTTATTGAAAATACAATGAAAAATCATTTAAATTAATCAATTACTTGAAATGATTTCAATAATGAAAAATATTATGGTACATTATTCCAGTTATAGTATAATGAAAAATGATTCAAATAGGTAACAAAAACTAGATTTCATTGAAACTTGCTTAGAACTTAACAATCCATAAGTCATCGGGATCGACCTTGGAGAAAGGTACTATTAATATGTTAGGGTCCTAACCCACACATAGGTAGAACAATATATTCAGATGTAATAAAGGTCAATATTAATAAGGCCTTTCAATAAAATAGAATAAAGCGGATGTAAGAAGACCTAATAGAAGCTTTCGCTTCTAGAATGATCTTCCTCTAGATGCTTCTTTTTAGTATAAATAGGAGTCGAGGGTATGAGAACCCTAGCTTGGATATTATTGTAATAGAGCCCTACTCAACTAGAGGTTGCCCCCTTGAAGAGGCCCGTGAACATTGCTTTCAGATTCAAAGTGCTATTTATGTTGTTATTCTTATATCATTGCAGTGTTATTGTGGTGATTGTTCTAGTTATATTGTTGTTATTATGCCATTACTAGCATTTTATTTTAGTTCTGCATACATTTTATATCTAGTATATTACAAGTGGTATCAGAGAACTTCACTTGGCAGAAAGTGTGGATTAATTTTTTTTCAGGGTAGAAACGTATTCCAGTGTCTTTAAGCCATAGAGATATGTCGTTATGCGCATAAACGCGCGGTTGAGGGATTCATACATGTAGGAAATACAAGTGGTACTTAAGCGCACATATGTTGGCCACCCTTGTAACCCCTGTTGGTACCCCTTTGAGTGGTATAACATCAGACAACACTTGTGTAGGGATCGGTCTAGATTACCTGAAGCCCTCTTTAGATAAACTAATTGGTCGCCTGACTGCTATAGTGTCACTGAGAACAACACTTAGGAACATACTCTCTAGTACCTGGGTATTTGGGTAGTACAACTAAGGGTATGGTCTATCCTCCTTAGTTAGTGCCTTGAGATATTGGATCGAGTACTACTGTTGGACCCCGCATGTATATCAGAGAGCTATAGCATAGGGAAAACCCTTGTCTGTAGAACCCTTGAATACCTAACCCTTGAGGGACATAAACATAAACAAATTAAAACAAACAAGACCTATTATCATGCAGTTGTGTTTGGGTTGCCAAGTAAATACACATTTCTTTTTGGTTAAGCATTTGGGCATTTCCTCTTTGCAGTATTCTTCAGATCGGAGTATAACTCCGTAAAAAATAAAAAATAAAAATAAAGTCTAGAATTTTTTTCACCATTATTTGAGACCTATTCCATTGGATTCATCTCTTCGCCCTTATCACATTCATCCATATCATTTTTTTCAGAATTTTTTTACCCCGCCCACCCCTTTTCAGTTTCCTCATCCTCATGGCCCATACTCGTAGCCAAGACTTGGAAGCTCGCTTAAACACCTTGCAATATGGTCTCATTGAGAACCAACAAGAAGTGAAACAACACAATGCCAATGTTGCCGCCATCAATACAACCATGTAGTCCTCAATGGGGGAAATGAAACAAGACCTCACCACCCAACTTGAATAGTAATTTCAGCACTCTGCACCAAACTGCATATCCCTATAGATAACCCTTCCTCTTTCTCACCTCCACATACTGAAGGTGACCATTCTTATCATTCCCATACCTTGCAAAACCATCACTTTCAACATGACCTATGCCTTCCGCGGGTGGATGTGACCAAATTTGATGGCTCGGACCCCACAGGTTGGGTAACCCAAATGGAACATTACTTCTATTTATACGGCATTATAGATGACTTGGCCAAACTCTGGTATGGTGTTCTCCATATAGATCAAGAACATTGGAAATGGTGGCAATGGAGAAAAACTTCTCGTCAAGGGTATATTGCTTGGACACACTTTGTGGCAGAGCTTTATGAACGCTTTGACACTGACACCAACCATTTGGGCCATTTGACAAAGCTGAAACAATTAGGAACAATGGAAGACTTTATAGTTGCTTTTGAGCACCTGGATTTTAGAATAGAGGGCATGTCTGATGCCTTTTTTCGGGAGTGTTTTATCAGCGACTTCAAGGATAAAATTCAGGCCCATGTCCTCATGGCTCAGCCTGAGAGTTGGGTGAAGGCTACCAAAAGAGATAAAGAAGCACATCATGTTGTATCTTCTCAAAACCTCAAACACTCCTTTATCCCTCTCCCTAAACTAGTAAATCCCACTACTCCCTCTGCTCCACTAAAGATCCAAAAATTGACCAAGGCTGAAATGGTTGAACACTAACTCAAAGGCCTTTTTTATAACTGTGATGACAAATATTTCCTAGGCCACAAGTGTAAAGAACAAAATCTTTTTATGGCCATCTTTGAGGAGATTTCAGAAGAAGATGAAGAAACTCCCTGTATGTTTGAGTCACCTGAATCAACTGACATAACCCCTCCCTCAGACCCTCCCAAAATAGAACCGGTCATTTCCCTCAATGCTCTCACTAGCTTCTTCGCTCCCCAAACCCTCAAGCTAATCGGTTACATCAAGCATTGGAAGGTCATCATTCTGGTTAATAGTGGCAGCACCCATAATTTTATTCATCGCCGCATTTCCCAAGCAACTCATTGCTACATCCATGTCATCAATAATTTCCAAATCATGATTTCCAATGGTGGTTCCATGAAATGTGGAGGGCATTGTGAAAATGTGCGTCTCCAAATTGGTAACTACCACCTGAAATCCCATATGTTTGCTATCGACATGGGAGGTTGTGACATTGTGTTGGGTGTAGACTGGATAAGGACTTTGGGTCCCATTCTCATGGATTTTAAAGACTTAACCACGCAATTCGACCAGGAAGGCCACCAATATAAGTTCCAAGGCATCATCTCCAGTTCACCTGAGATCATTAGTTCCCATCGCATGAAAAAGATTCTCAAAAAGGGTCATTCTGGTGTTATCGCCCAACTCCATGCCATACAAGCAATAGAAACACCCTCAGTACCGCAAGACCTCCAATCCATCCTTTCTAAACATCAATTGGTATTTTCCACTCCCCAAGGCCTCCCTCCTTCCCATGGTGTTCATGATCATTCCATTCCCCTTGTACTCGGAAGCCTTCCTCCCAATATTCGTCTGTATCGTCACCCCTTTTCCCAAAAAAATGAAATTGAGAAAATGGTCCAGGAATTCCTTAATCTAGGCATTATCTGCCCTAGTACGAGCCGCTACTCATCTCCCGTGGTCATGGTCCTGAATAAAGAAGGTTCTTGGAGAATCTGTACTAACTTTTGTTCCCTCAACAAACTTACCATCAAAGACAAATTCCCCATTCCTATCATTGATGACCTCCTGGATGAATTGAGTGGCGCCTAGTTCTTCACTAAATTGGATCTTCGTTCGGGCTACCACCAGATACGTATGAAAGAGGTATACATTCCCAAGACTTCCTTTAAAACTCATGAGGGCCACTATGAGTTTTTGGTCATGCCTTTTGTCTTGTGTAATTCCCCCTCCACCTTCCAAAGCCTCATGAATAATGTCTTCCATCCTTTTCTCCACCATTTTGTCTTAGTTTTCTTTGATGATATCCTCATATATAGAAAAACCTGGACAAACCCTATTTCTCATGTAGATCGAGTTCTCCATCTACTCTCTCAGCATCAACTTTTCCTGAAATAGTCTAAATGTGCTTTTGGCACCTCGGAAGTAGAATACTTGGGTCATATGGTTGGCAAAGATGGCATCAGGGTTGATCCTAAAAATATTGAAGATATGCAAGACTGGCCTCACCCAAAGACTCTTAAGAGCTTGTGTGGATTTCTAGGCTTAATAAGGTATTATCACAAGTTTGTGAAGAATTATGGGAAGATTATAGCACCTCTCACTGCTCTCCTAAAAAAGAACTCTTTCACTTGGACTCCAACCACTGCTCAAGATTTTCAAACCTTGAATATGACCATGTGCACCACTCCAGTCCTTTACCTTCCCTATTTCACAAAGACCTTTGTGTCGGAATGTGATGCCTCAGGGAAAGGAATTGGTGATGTCTTTATGCAAGAGGGTTGACCTTTGGCCTTTACCAACAAGCAACTATCTGAAAGAAATCTGGGAAAATCCATCTATGAAAAGGAAATGTTGGCTATTATACACGTCATGGATCTGTGGCATCCTTATCTATTGGGGAAACGTTTCCAAATTAAGACAGACCATCAAAGCCTCAAGTATTTTTTGGAACAACGCATTTCCTCCCCAAAACAACAAAAATGTGTGACTAAACTCTTTGGATATGATTATGAGATCATTTATAAGAAAGGAAAAGACAATGTGGTTGTGGATGCACTTTCCCAAAAATATGAAGACAAAGGATCCATTTTTTCTCTTTCATTCATTGTACCAGATTAGCTCCAAGTCATTCGCCAGGAATGGTTACAAGATCCCAAAAGTTCGCAATTGATCCACCAATTGCAGTCCAAGGCTGCAGCTTCCCTAGGGTACTCTTGGCTCCATGAGGAACTTCGATACAAAATCTGTTTGTATTTAAGTAAACAATCAAATCTTAAATCCACGGTACTTTCTGAGCTTCATGCTACACCCACAACAGGGCACTCCGGGTTCAACAAAACCTATGACAGGGTCAAATGTTCCTTTTTCTGGGATGGTATGAAATAAGACATTCATAATTTTGTAGCTGAATGTGATGTGTGTCAATGCAACAAGGGAGAAACAGTCAAATCGTCGGGCACACTACAACCACTCCTAATTCCCCCTGTTATTTGGAAGGATATCTCTATGAATTTTATTATCGGCTTACCCAAATCGAGAAATAAATTCGTCATCGTGGTGGTTTTTGATCACCTTTCCAAGTATGCTCATTTATGTTCCCTTCAACACCCATTTACAACATCCATGGTGGCTCAAATATTCATGGATCAGGTCTTCAAGCTTCATGGCATGCCACACTCTATTGTTTTTGATCGCGACCCAACTTTCACAAGCAATTTTTGGCAAGAACTTTTCAAGATACAAGGCACCAAATTGCATCTCATCACAACTTATCATCCCCAGACTGATGGCCAAATGGAAGTTGTCAACAAGTTTTTTGAAACATATTTGAGGTGTTTTTCCTCGGAAAAGAAAAATCAGTGGGCTCAATGGTTACCCCTAGTTGAATGGTGGTACAACACTTCATACCATACAGCTACACGCATGACTCCTTTTGAAGTGGTATATGGATAGAATCCACCTCCACTTCTCTCATACTTACTAGGTGCCTCGAAGGTCCAGGTGGTTGACCTAACACTTACAACTCGAGAGGCTATTCTCCATACCCTCAAAGAGAATTTGGTCATGGTACATAATCACATGAAGCAACAAGCAGATAAAGGTCATTGTGAACGTCAATTTGCAGAAGGGGATCAGGTGTTTCTTCGACTGCAACCTTACAAGAAACTTCCCTCAAGGCCGAGCATTGTGAGAAGCTAGCACCCAAATTTTATGGTCCTTATACCGTACTCAAGCATGTGGGACAAGTCACCTATCAGTTAGCTTTGCCCAGCCATTTGAAGCTACATCTTGCTTTTCATGTTTCATGCTTAAAGAAGGTGATTGGAGCTAAGTGCCAAATTCAAATCACCCTTCCAGACTTAGCTGAAGAAGGATCCATTTGGCTATATCCAGAAGCAGTTTTGGACTAGCGTGAGTGTTGCCTACATCAAAGAAGCATCAAGGAAGTGCTAGTCCAGTGGAAATATACAACTCTAGTAGATGCCACTTAGGAACCAACTACCATTTTGCAGCAATTTCCTCATCTCAAGCCTTGACGACAAGGTTGTTTTTAAGGGGGCGGACATGTTAGGGTCCTAACCTACACATAGGTAGAACAATATATTCAGATGTAATAAAGGTCAATATTAATAAGGCCTTTCAATAAAATAGAATAAAGTGGATGTAAAAAGACCTAATAGAAGATTCCGCTTCTAGAGGGATCTTCCTCTAGATGCTTCTTTTTAGTATAAATAGGATTCGAGGGTATGATAACCCTAGCTTGGATATTATTGTAATAGAGCCCTACTCAACTGGAGGTTTCCCCCTCAAAGAGGCCCGTGAACATTGCTTTCAAATTCAAAGTGTTATTTCTGTTGTTATTCTTATATCATTTCATTGTTATGTGGTGAATGTTCTGGTTATATTATTGTTATTCTGCCATTACTAGCATTTTATTTCAGTTATGCATAAATTTTATATCTGGAACAAAATATTGGGAAGCAACAAAAACATGGTATGGAATTTAATCCAATATCTAGAGTTAAATATTTGAATGGTATAAAATTTCAATGTACCTTTTAACACAAATTTACTAAGTTGTGGGATAAGAAGTAGCTTAACCTATCCTCCCTTTAACAAACCTCTTAGACCAAAAATGATGAATTCATATTAACTCTTTAAGTATACTTATAATTAATATTGTCAATGTTCTCAAAAATGACAACTAAATAAATTTAATATGATTAGATGAGTCTTAGGCATATACATATACATAATGTTGACGATCTACAAATTTTGTGTGACCACCCATGACTGAAACAAGGTGTAGATCCATGTTAGCTCGAGATCTATCAAGGGTCAAGAGGGATCAAATCTCTAGAAGTGAAAACCTTTAATCTTTCCTCATTTTTGCACTCTAAAACAAGTTTACACCTCTAGAGATTTGATCCATTTTATCACTTAGATATGAAGCTAAGATAAACCTAATCGCATATGATAAGAGAGATACATATTTAAATGCTCATATTAAAAAATGATATATATATATATATATATATATTAAAAATTATTTGTATCAAAATAAACTTCTCTTAATGGATTTAAATAAGAATAAAAAACTATGGTAAAATGGTGGTAAAAGTAATATAATTTTAAAAATGATTTATACTTTATATATTTCTAATTTTTTATTGGCTTATAATTGGCATTGTTACAAAAAAATTGGAACCTAAACATGATTATCAAATAATAATAAAGAAGAAATATTATTTTTTATATATCATATTATATATAAATACAAATATAAAATAATGCAATATTTAAAAAATAATATTAATAAATAATTTTTTTTAAATATATAATGATGATTAATGTCCACTAAAACATTTTTTAAAATTTTGTCTACAAAATTCTAAAAACAACCACATCGAACATTAATATTTATCAAAATAATATTTCATGCATAAAATAAATTATTTAATCATTAAAATTATATATATATATATATATATATATATATATATATATATATATATATATATATTAAATAAAAAAGGTGTAGTACCTGCTATATTATGTTATCACAAAACTTTGACAAGATAAATAGCTTCATGGCTACAGTCACCAAAAAATGCTGTCGGTAACCAAAAACCAGTATTATTGGGAAACATCTAACAGTTATACAGTAATACATTAAGAAAAGAGACATCTGTCCTGCCCGAAGGAAACCAGGACAGATGCCAGTGGTCCAGATAAACCTATAGCAATTGTACAAAAAGACTAAAAACCTGGAAAACAAGGAGTATAGGCACCCGGTGACGTGTCACTCCCACCAGTTCCCACCGAGATAGCAAAAGTCTGCATGCACAGGGGGCACTTACGCTGAGCTGGGGCCCCGGAGAGCGCGTCAAGGAGAAAATCTATATGCTGGCCCATGATGACAGCCCTATGTTCCAAGTCCGCGATGTGGCTACGGAGCTCGAACACCAAGGCCAGGTGTTCATCGCTGAGGAGAGGACCATGCATTCCGCCACCCAGGCCACTAGGAAGAGCAGTCTTCCATTCCGCAACTTCGCCAGTACCAACCACAAGCTTCCCTTGAACCGTTACCTTCTCTTCCTTCTCCAGCTCTTCGGCTTCAGTGGCTTGCAAGTCACCCATCCATGGTATTTCTTCCACCACGCAGCCAGGAAGGTCGTCGTCCTTAGTCGGAGTACTCTTGTCATCCTTCCTACTGAGCATCTCCATGGCTCTTGGCTTCTCGTCACACGGCAAGTCCCCAATTGACAGGTCCTCCTCCACCACACAACCTGAAAACAAATCTGCATGCTCGGTCTCCTTCTCAATCCTGCTGCATCCAACGTCTTGTTCAACAATGGTGTTGAGCATTGCCCTCCTCTCAACCCGAGCCTTCTTCCTAAGAATGGAAGAGGCCAGAGCCAAGGCTCGTTCAAGCTCCTCCTCCCGGCGCCGTTGTGCTTTGTGCGCTTCCCAGGCAGAACCCCGTCGAGGTTTTCCTCGTCTCCTGACCATTGTAACTAAACAGATGCCAATCAAACGCAGAGCTGAGTTAGGAGAGAACCAACTCGAGGGCGGCTACGAATGCTGAGTGCAGGCAAGCCAGCCCTATTGAAACCCGCAGAGAAGCCACCAGCCCTAGCAAATCTTTCCAGAATGCAGATAGAGGCCACCAGCCCTGGTAAGTAACCCTGTCGTTGCCACACCAGGAGCCTTCCTCCTCTGCTCGAACTCAAAATGAAAACCGTAATCAAACTGCCGGATCCTCCGTCCATCCATATCAGCTATGAATTCATGTGCGAATGGTGGGTTAATTGTCGCGCGAGGGAGGAGTACCTCCATCGCCTGTCCTCTGCTATGGTCGTCCATCAACGTTAATGCGGAGATAAGGGTGGCGGCCATCAGCTATAAATTCAGCGCTAAGTGCGAGTCTGGGTGGAATTTCCACTCTGTCGTGTGTCACCCCATCCGCGATATATATATATAATTAACTATATAAAAATGATAATACTTCACAACTTCTTTCATTATGATAGAGTTTTAAATTTAATTTATAATTAAAAAAATGTAATATATTATTTTTTTCCTTTTCTCATAATAATATGTATTATATAAAAGTAAATAATGCAGCATATATCTCTATATCTAGGTGACTTATGAGTGATTTCATTAAACAAAATTACAACTTGATTTTTAATATACCTTTTAAATGTATATGTGAGAATCTAAATTAAATCCAATGATTAAAGTAAATATTTTAACCAAATATTTATTAAATATGGTTAAAATATATGAACTAAAACTTGAACATGATTTTCTAACCTAAATGAATGCTTTCACATAGTTTAAATATATATATATATATATATATATATATGAAATTTTAAAATACAAAATAAGTATATATTGAGATATTTACAATGGAATAATGAAGTGATCAAATTTCAAATAGATGACTTGTATTTATGGGGTGGGTAGTAGTGTTGTAAATATATAATGATGATAATTAATGTTCATATATATAAATTTAGTGAACATAACCACAAAATAGCTACATGAAACATTAATATTTATCAAAATAATATTTTATGCATAAGATAAATTATTTAATCATTAAAATTATATATATATATATATATATATATATATATATATATGAATGGTATAAAATTTCAGTGTAACTTTTAACACAAATTTACTAAGTTGTGGGATAAGAAGTAGCTTAACCTATCCTCCCTTTAACAAACCTCTTAGATCATAAATGATGAATTCATATTAACTCTTTAAGTATACTTATAATTAATATTGTCAATGTTCTTAAAAATGACAACTAAATAAATTTAATATGATTAGATCAGTCTTAGGCATATACATATACATAATGTTGATGATTTACAAATTTTTTGTAACCACCCATGACTGAAATAAGGTGTAGATCCATCTTAGCTCGAGATCTATCAAGGATCAAGAGGGATCAAATCTCTAAAGGTGAAAACCTTTAATCTTTCCTCATTTTTGCACTCTAAAACAAGTTTACACCTCTAGAAATTTAATCCATTTTATTACTTAGATATGAAGCTAAGATAAACCTAATCTCATATAATAAGAGAAATACATATTTAAATACTCATATTAAAAAATGATATATATATATATATATATATATATAAATAAACTCCTCTTAATGAATTTAAATAAGAATAACAAAATATGGTAAAATGGTGGTAAAAGTAATATAATTTTAAAAATGATTTAGACTTGATATACTTCTAATTTTTTATTGGCTTATAATTAGCATTGTTACAAACAAATTGGAACCTAAACTAACATGAGTATCAAATAATAATAAAGAAGAAATATTATTTTTTATATATCATATTATATATAAATATAAATATAAAATAATGTAATATTTACAAAATAATAATAATAATATTTTTTTAATATATAATGATGATGATTAATGTTCACTAAAATCGAATTAATTTTTTAGAATTTCGTGAACATAACCACAAAATAATCACATCATTATCAAACATTAATATTTATCAAAATAATATTTCATATAAGATAAATTATTTAATCATTAAAATTATATATATATATATATATATATATATATATATATATATA
>ML784602.1:22714-46621 GCA_009831015.1 Picea engelmannii
AAGTTTAATTTATAATTAAAAAAATGTAATATATTTTTTTCCTTTTCTCATAATAATATGTATTATATAAAAGTAAATAATGCAGCCTATATCTCTATCTCTAGGTGACTTATGAGTGATTTCATTAAACAAAATTACAACTTGATTTTTAATATACCTTTTAAATGTATATGTGAGAATCTAAATTAAAAATTAAATCCAATGATTAAAGTAAATATATTAACCAAATATTTATTAAATATGGTTAAAATATATGAACTAAAACTTGAACATGATTCTCTAACTTAACTTGAATGAATGTTTTCACATAGTTTAAATTAATGAATATATATATATATATATATATATATATATATATATATATATATATATAATTTTAAAATATAAAATAAGTATATATTAAGATATTTATAATGGAATAATGAAGTGATCAAATTTTAAATAGATGACTTGTATTTATGAAGTAGGTAGTAGTGTTGTAGATTATGTGATATCAAATATCATCATTCCCAACCAAAGAGTAACTTTTGACCTTTTAAATGACCATGAACCCAACTCTGATCATAGACTTTTATCCCTAACTCTAAACTTTGTCATGCACATGAGTGCCATTTAAGAGAATTCTAATAATAAAAGGCAACTACACTTTGACAAAAGTAAAACTGATCTTTTCTTAAAGGATTTAAATAGTGAATTACACTGCTAACTTATAAGGACAACATTGAAGACCTTTATCATAATTTTACAACTACCCTTTCCACTTATATTAACAAATTCTCTTTCTAGGTGTCCTATAAAAAGAACAATAGAACGACCAACCCTTGGTATGATAAATAATTTAAAATTGTTAGGAATGGCATTAGGGGTGCTTCTAATGAGTCCTTAAAAATCGATAAGATCAATATGTACAAATCCCTAATTAAAAGGAAAAAAATATACCATATCAATAAAAGGCAAGAGAAACTTTAACAACTATCTAAATTGGATCATAATAAGTTCTAGAGGAAAATTATTTTCTGCAATACTAAAGAAAATAATATGATTCCCTTAAGGGACTGGAATTCCTACCTTAAAGTATTTATGAACTCCCTAATGCCAAGGACACCATTCATATTGTCCCTACGGAGGATGAGGATTTTTCTTTGGATGACATAGAGTTTGAGGTTACATGGTTTGCAAATGGGAAAGCTAAGGATATTTAAGGCTACCAAGTTGAAATTTTTAAAATTTGAGGGCCTATCCTCATCCCTCACATACACAACCTCTTCAACTTAGTAGTAAAGAGCAGGGCTTCCCTAAAACCTAGACATAAAGCCTCATTGTTCTTATTTTTAAAAATGGGGATAGAAACATTCCCTCTAATTATAGGACCATAATGATTAGCCAAATTTTAGCCAAGCTTTATGGAATTATTTTGGAAAATAAGATTATACTTTGGCTAGAAAGTCACAGTAAACGAGATAAAGGGAAATTCGGGCTTAGGATATATCATTCAACTGTATAACATCTTGTTACCTTTAGGATCATTTCAAAGTAGTTCTGCCATACTAAAACCAATCTTTTTTATTGTTTTGTTGACTTTAGAAAAGGTTTTGACACAGTTCCCAGGAAAAACCTTTGGAATAGGTTGGAAGAGACAAAGTTCCTTTCGAGTTGAGGGATGATGCAATAAGATTGTATTAGAATGGGTGAGTGCAAGATAATTATGGTCTCTCATGATGCATTAGTGGAAATGAAACATGGAAAAAATAACAATATTTTAACTTGGAGGGATTATTCAAGGTATTTTTACAATGAATCCGAATATGGTGTACGTATATGAAATGTAGGAAATTGAATTAGCTTTCTGAATATACAACTTTTATTCATATACATTGTGAATAAATAGTTCAAATTTGATTTTTTCTAACAGTGGTATCTTATTTTTCCAATAAAATATATAAGGTATATGTTTTCGTTTGTGCAGGTTTTGAGTGTCTTAATGATGAAATTTTGTTCAAAAAACTTGTATACTTCTAGAGAACCCATTTTTCTTGTGTCGTGTGATTTTTGGAAATTTTTAATATTTTTTTAAATTATCAAAGCCAACATATTCCTGAAATTACAACGTCTTTTGTTCGTGCAGGCTTAAAGGGTCTTAACATGATCATTTTTATTTTTTTTGTACTCTAGGTATCAGTCTCCTCTAGTGTCGTATATAACTCATTTGAGAAATGGTTAAGCCGAAAAAATGTTATAGTATAAATAAGAGAGGTATGTATTCTAGGATATTGATATATGTGAAGACAATAATAGATTAAAAATAGTAAAAAATAATAATTAAAAAAAATATTATATATTTGAAATATGCTAGCCAAATCGATCTATGTCTATAATTTAGTCAACAACTGAATTTTTTAGCCTATATAAAAATAATGTCAAAGAAAAATATATAGAGGGGTATTCACAAACATGGAGGCTTTTATGAATTTGTAGACCAAACCACTAGGTTTGTCATCCCAAACTTAAATCCAATCCAACCAAGTCATCATACACCTTGTCAATCCTGCCCAAAAAAATTGAATTCAAACAAATGCGCAGGTTCTCTATGAGATCACAAGTTGTCTAGGAACGTGTGAACAATCCTAAAGATCATTTCCTTACTTCTCTATCTTTTTCCTCCCTCTCCTACATCTACCCCCCCTCTCTATCTCACTTTCACTCTCCCTCTCTACCCCCCTTGTCTGTCTCCCTCTCTCTCCCTCACACTCCTAGACATGGTCATATTTAGACATCATAAGGCATGGAAAGACCTAGAAATAGACCTTACCTTGATATGCCTCAGACTCTCATACCCACTCCCTCTATATCCCCCCCCACCCCCTCCTCCACTCTCCCTCTCTATATCTTGCTCTTCCCCTTTGTCCTTCACTCCCCTCTCTCTTCTCGTTGTTAGTCTCACTCTCACTCTCTCTACCCATGTTTCTCTCTATATTCCCCCTCTTTGTCTCCCTCTGTATCCCCCTATTCCTCTCATTATCTCTCTACCCCCCTTCTATGACTCCCTCTATGCTTCACTTCCTCTCACTATCCCTATATACCCCCCTCTCTTTCTCCCTCTCATCCCTCTCACACTCTATCTCTACCCCTCCTCTTTGTCTTTCTCTCTCTCCCCCMTCCTCCCTCTCTATMTCTYCCCCTTCTCTTTGTCTTTACCTCTCCCCCCCTCCTCCCTCTATGTCTCTACCCCTCCTCCTTTTATTTCTCTCTCCCCCTCTCACACTCTCATGCACTCTCTCTCCCCCCCTGTGCCACTATCTCTCATATTTCTCTCCTACATCTACCCCTCTCTCCTACATTTACCTCTCTCTCTAACCCCCTCTTTATTTTCCTCTCTCTCCCTCTCACACTCTCACATACTCTCTCAATTTCCTTACTATGCCTTTCTCTCTCTCCCTCCCACACACACTTTCTACCCTGCCTATATGTCCTACTCTCTCTCCCTCCCACACACTAACACACTCACTCTCTACCTCCCCTCTTTGCATTCGTCTCTCTCCCTCCCACACTCACACACACACACTTTCAATCCCCCCTCTATGTCTTCCTCTGTTTGCATCCCACACTCTCTCACACACATTTTATATCCCCCCTCTATGTCTTCCTCTCTCTCCCTCCCACTTTAACACACTCACTCTCTACCTCCCCTCTTTTTCTACCTCTCTCTTCCTCCCACATTCTCGCACATGAACTTTTTATCCCCCATTAAGCTATTTGTATATTTCTACCCCCTTGCCTCTATCTCTCCCCTTCCTCTCACAATTGATCTCTCTCTCTCTCTTTCCACCCCCCCTTCTCACACTCACAAAATTTTTCTCTACCCCCCTCCTCCCTCTATCTCTCCCCCTCCCCCCCACTATCTCTCCTCTCTTTATCTCCTATATATACCACCTCTTTCTCTCTCTCCTATACTCTCCCCCCATTTCTCTCTTTATATATTTATACCCTCCTTGTTGAATTTTTGGTATGATCATTTAACTATAGACAATGTCACATTATTTTCACCCAACCATAGACATTCACATATGCTATCCCCGAGCACACTAACCTTTTCTTAGATATATTCCATTTACAAAGAAAGTCCAATCAGATAAACCCTAGCACAAGTGCTAGATCAACCAGAAATACCACCACAACTACAACAACAACACCATAAAAAGGTAGCACACCTCCTCAAGGAGTAGCACACAAGAGAAAGATTCCAAAATACTGAAGAAGAATAAACTACAGAGCAATAGTTATTGTGTCACTTCCTCCAAACTTGCACCTTGCTTCTATGTAGCTGAGAGAGTGTGAGTGAGTGAACAAATGAGCCAAGACATCATCTATTTATAGTCTTATTGGCCACTAGATTGGGATGACTTCTTCTCTATACATGTGTCAGTTCATTATTACTTTATTCTTCTGGGCCGACTTCTCTTCTAGGTTATTTCAATATTTATTGAATGGATGTCTTGCTTCCAGAATCTTCTCCACAACTAATAAATTTCATCTAGGAGGGAAATATCCTACTGTAAATACCAAAACATCAACACTCTCTCTTATCTAGGGAGGCATATGTTATGATGTATTCATCTAGTAGTCCATTGACTACTCTCGAATCAGCTAGTAGCACACAACTGCCACAATGCCATTAGTAGCTTGAATCGTCTATGATAGTCTCTGCAATCAAGTATCACTTAACTACTCCCAATGTGAATTGGTAGTCTCCATGGAAATTAGCTAGTAGTTCACATCTACTACAATTCCATCTTGTAGAAAACGACAATGTCGATCCATAATAGTACATAACTACTATCTAGTGGTGCACAACCGCACCAATTAGCAAAAAAATACTATCCAAATACACAATGTCTCTCTCCTACAATCAAACCACCATGCAATACAATAGTCTCTATGATTATGCAACAATTAGCTAGTGGCACACAACCACTACAATATTCCCTCAGCCATAATCATATTCTTCCACCTCAAAGACTATGCATCAATCAACTAGTAGCACACAACTATTACAATATTCCCTCATCCGTAGTTAGTATCCATATGACTAAGAAAAAATAAACTAGTAGCACAAATATAGTACAATATTCCCTCAACCTTAGTCATACCTATGATTATGCAACATTCATAGAGTAACACATAGTTACTACAATATGCCATCAAACATAATCATAGTTGATGTCTCTATAACTATGCATAAATTAAGTAGTAGTACATAACTACTTCTATATGCGATCATCCATAGTTTTAGTCTCATCCAGTAGAATGAAGATACTCTCATAGTCCTCAAAACTATGCATGTGATGTTTCTTCTTTCATTAGTTCTGACAGTTCATTTCCCCCTCAGTCGCAAGACTGATCTAGGTAACCCTTGGCCAGACGAGTTAGTCAGCATGAGAAGAAACAACACACCTCCCTCTCAACGAGAGTGAACATTCTGTACCTTGACTCTTTCCACTCCTTAGTCAAATCAACATGACTAATAGGAGAAATATTGTGCCTGGGCCATTCACCACTAGCCAAATTAGCATGGCTAATCCTATGAGTGAATGTATCATTCTCCCTTGGTCAAATCAACATGACCAATCTGGGAGAATGTCTACCTGATGCTACTCATCTATGGATGTGTACTGGAGCTTCACAACTCCCTTCTACATCATGTCTCCACTGAAGTCCTACAAGAAACTTTTGAAGCCACATTGCTTCACAACTTGCAATATTGGCTACTATATACTCTACCTCTATTGTAATGAGTTCCACTGACACCTGCTTCTTGCTCAACCATGATATCGCCGCATTGATCCCAAACTGAATTAGTACTGAGAAGTACTCTTCCGATCCAATGCACTCCATGCCGAGTCAGAGTTTGTATATCCCAACAACTTCACATCTCCATCTAAGGCGTGTCTCAATCCATATCTACTTTTACTATGTATGTGTCTCAAAAAATGTTTGTCTATTGATGTACATGTCTCTAAATCAAGGTAAAAGGTCCACATTCCAGTCCTTATGATTGGATTCCTTCACTAAAACAAGGGAATACTTCCAGGAGGTCTCATATCTCCTAAAAGTCTCTGAATATTTTGATTTACCCTCTTCTATGTCAATCCTGGAGGATGTCTCTCCCATATGACTCTGAATCTAAAGAGGAATACTTTTAGAATGAAATTCTCTAAGAAACTAACTCTCTCTATGATCAGGCTCACTCTAATTTTGCATGCTCCATCTGAATCTTGACTCCATTTGAAGATATATAGTCTTCAGAGTCATATTCTCCCTCTCCATGTGTTTACCTCCTCTTCTCCTTCATGGATGTGCACAACTCTATGTATGGATAATATTCTTCACGATACCTCCGACAACCGTCATTATAGTTGCATCTCAAAGATACCTGTGACCTTCCTGGAACAAGAAAAAAGAACAATGATATTCCCATGGTAACCTCCATGGATTTTACAATATAACCTGCATGGAAAAAGGTCAACCAAGAACATATCCTAGAGGAGATAAATTTATCTTGTAAATAGTAGTTGTACCAAAAATACTAAAGTGTTTACTAAACTAGCAATAAAAAAAGAAATAATAGAACTCTAAATATTTCTACTCTAATCACAACACATACTTAAACTACATCAATATAAGGAATATCAAACCTGATATGAAAACCTCAAGTTTAGCTTCTACTATTCCCCCTGGGTTTTCTTCTATAATTTCTTGTTCTTGTGCTTGGAAAAAAGATCCCTTCTCTTGAAAAAAACCTTAATATAGTGATAAAGTTTAAATATATACAAGTACATACCTTCAACAAACAATGACACAATCTAACAACAATGACGAACCCTAAAATTTCAAAGTGATCCAACTTGTAATCTAAAGGTAGATAGAGATGCGCTAGAATAAGGCGCACTAGGACAGCCAAACAATTAGTCCAATACTTAACAAAAAATTTCACTGCAACTGGCACAACAACTGATGTTGTAACTGGCATGAAGTAACTGGCATGAAGGAACTAGCACAGAGGAAATGGCATGAATGAACTAGCACTACAACTGCAACTGAGGATCTTCCTTCTAGCGATTAGAATGTTATGAAGGAAACTAGCTTTGATTCCATGTTGAATTTTTGGTATGCTCATTTAAACATAGACAATGTCACATCATTCTCACCCAACCATAGGAATTCACATATGCATTCACATAGATATATTTTGTTCACAAAGAAATTCCAATTAGATAAACCCTAGCACAAGTGCTAGCTCAACCTGAAATACCACCACAGTTGTAGCAACACCACCATACAAAGGTAGCACACCTCATCAAGGAGTAGCACACAAATAGAGATGTCAAAAGATTGAACAAAAATAAACTATGTAGTTGTAGCTACTGCATCACTTCCTGCAAACTTGTGCCTTGCTTCTATGTAGCTAGGAGAGTGTGAGTGAATGAACAAATGATCCAAGATGTCCTCTATTTATAGTCTTATTGGCCACTATACTAGGTCGACTTCTTCTCTGGACATGTGTCTTTTCATTATTACTTTATTCTTCTGGGTCGACTTCTCTTCTAGGGTATTTCAATATATTTCCAATGGATTTCTTGCTTTCGAAATATTCTTCACATCTAAGAAAGGTCATCTAGGAGGGAAATATCCTCTTGTAGCTACCAAAACATCAACACTCCTGTTGAGATCAATTCCCACTTCTGAAATTCCCCTCCCCTTTTCTATTCTCCCAACTTATTTTGTTCATTTCTTTTCCCTCTTCTATACTTACCCAAATTCCCCTTTTATTTTATCCCTTCTATTATCCCTTTCTATTCTCACTTCCTATTCCCCATATCATGAGTCTGACCGATTGTTGTATCATCCTATACATAATTGTTTATGCATTCGTAGGTTCCCAAGTTGGTTGGTTTCAAACTTTCATATCCCATGTTCTATGATATACATTTTGCACCCAAAAGATCTGTGATATACGTTTTTACCATTGGACTCCTTTATATCATAAGTATCTCATCTCTCATATATTAAGTCTTACTAACCGCATTACAACACTTAGCCAATTTTCGACCTTTTGCAATGGTGGGTTTATGGGTTCCCGGGTTGGCAGGTTCACAAAAATCCCAAGTCCTAATTGTTCTTGTTCGTCCCCACCACCTTTGCGCTCTTCCTAATATGCATTTAGTATGGTTTAATGCTAATAACTCATCATGCAGGTCTCGTAAAGATCATCATTATTAAGATAGGGCCTCGAGGATATTTCTTATTAAACCACATTAAAACATGATTTTGGGAAGATTATATTATATCTCTCAAGCACTCATTTCAAATATTATCTAGATTAAAAGAACGATCTCGTCAACTTATGGCAGCAATAGCTCAACAATGGTTTTGTAGAGATAATTTGAACATTTTTGGACATGAGGACCAAAAATTTCAATGATCTAGAGTGTATTCTTACTATTTATACCATTCTGCTTAGAAGGAAGTAATTTGGATGTCCGAAATTCCTCGTGCAAGTTATGTTCCTGAGGTTTTTAACTGTAAGGAACTAGTTTCCTGGTGCGTTGAGAAATATATACCAAGTCAGCTGATTATTCAACTTTAACACCATTCTCCCATCTCCCTTTCACCTCAAGTGTTCTGTAAAATGCTAAAACTCCCAGAGCCACGATCACCTTGAAAGGTGAAGATTGCAGGGACTTCTTGAAAAAGCATGACAATGTCCTAGACCTCTTTCCTAAATTCTTGGAGAATCTTGTGGCAATCTCTGAAGATATTACCAAGTTGGAGGTCAACTCTTTAAAAAAATTCTTTCAAGAAATTTCTTGGTTATTCACCAGAGTGATCGGCCAAGAAAATACCGCCAGCATTTCATGTATGATTCTTTATATCTTATATTTCACTGTCATAGAGAAATCCATTTTCGATTGCGGAAAATTTATTTCCATTGAAATCTCTTCCCAATTGTCACAATACAAAAAAGATAAGAAATTATTTATAACCTCTTATTTGGTATTCATGATAGCACATTGTTGTCAATTTCCTGAATTGTCTATCTACAAGAAGGTGAATTGTGAATTTGACCCAGTCACCTTTTGGTACCAAGCATTGTGGAGGCACAAAGCTTCCTTGCATTTTTATGAAGTTTTAAATGACTTTTTCTCGAATTTTAAAGGATTGTTGTTTGGAAAAGATACCCCAAGAATATATTCCCACAAAAGTAAGTTCTTGGATAAAAGGGGGACATTGGAGAAAATGGAAAATAATAATTGTTATCAGGATTTTCGGTTCTAAGGAAAATCCCTCATTTTGTCCATGCCATATATACTATAGAATGTTTATTACAAAATTTTCAAGGTAATATAATTTATGGCTACACTTTTTCCATGAGAAATGAAAAAATCAATGCATACCCTTGCCTTGGAAAATCGGGGACTTCATATTCAAAAATATGATCAAAATCGATGAATTTGCAGACCACTTCCACAACCTGGATCTCAAGTATGCTGAAAGGAAAAAAGGGTTTGAACCTAACAAAATTGTTTTGGAACAAATGTTAATAGTGGGTTTTAGCAATTCATTTATCCACATTATTCTAGGAGAAGAAAAAGATAATAACTTGGGTACCCCTACTCTCACTTTCGACGTCTTGGAGACAATACTCAGTACCAATGAATTTTACAAACATCAAGGAAAGGGTCCCAACAAGAAGAGTTCCCAATCCCCAATTGTTACTCCCAATACTAAAAAATATCGGAGCAATGCTCCAGTGGCCCACCCATCTAGAAAAGTGATCAACAATAGGTCATGCATAGGAGGAGACAATAACCCCCCTCCAGGAAAATTTGAAAGCTCACATAAACTTCCTCTGAGGAAGAAGATGAAGAATATTGTATAGGAGGAAGAAGAGCATCATGTCGAAAGTGACATCAATAGATTCTCCTTCAAATATATGGAGCTTGAGGCTGACATCAAGAAACGATTTCCTAATATTGATTAAACAGGAGGCATGACCACCAGAATATGTTGTTCGAAATTGTTGATAATGAGACATTCGATGAAGAAGAGTCATTTGTATTTCAGAGCGTTGTATTTGACAACGAATCTAAGAAATTAATTACTGATAAGAGTGATGTGAAGAATAAAAATGGGAAATCTCATTCATAGGTTAACCTAAGAAATATGCGGCCTTCCCATATTTCCAGAATCCATAGAGCAACTGGTGATGCAATGGACAACTCCATTGGTGGTCTCAAAGTAGAAAATATAAATTTAAAGGAAAGGATTAAGGAATTGGAAGAGACCTTGATGCCTCTTCCCCTTCTTTCCATCCATTTGGAAATTTTCGGACTCACCACGCCCACTGATAAATTAAAAGGATCCTCAATCTTACTTACATCAGCCATGAGCTATGTGGAGAATAATATCAAAAAAAGAATGGAACTGATCACAGAAGCTTGGGAAATTTCAAAGAACATGATTTCTTTTGGATCGAGGGTACATTCCTTCCATGAGTATTTGCAGTCTGACCTAAAACATGAAGAAGGTTTTTACCTTTATATCGTGGTACCCTTTGGTGTTAAAGTTTCCAACATGTCAGAGCTAAGGAGAAGAGAGGAGGACCTTCCCTCTCTAATTTGGATGAAGCATTTGAACACGTGTTGGAAAGAAAATATAAACCACTTGAATAACATTGTTCAAGCATGCATCCAAGCCATATCAAGGATGGAAGAACTATTAAAAAAGATCATAGAGGTGGACCTAGCTGGAGGCACTAATGAATTCCAATATCCCAGGTTGATTCTTGACTCATTGTTCCTAACCAAACAACAATTTGATGAGCAAGTTGATATTTTTAAAGGATTGTCAGTTGAAAAATTATTTGGTATAATTGAATATGATGAGGACGCCATAGATAACTGGCTAGTGGATTACTCCATAAAAAATCAGGACATTGAAGAATCATTACATGAAATTTCCCTTGATCTAAGAGACTTGGAGGGCGAGTTGTTCAACAACAAAATATAGCATGAAACCAACGTGGCACCAATGAAAATTTACATCGAAGAATGGTTCATGAAAGCTATCATCAAAATCACCAATGAAGGGAAAGAAACAGTTGAGACAGATCCTGTAACCATTGATGAAAACAATAAAAGGACATCAGAAAGAAAATGAAAATACAAGAGAGACCATCATAGTAATTTTATGTTGATCATGTCCTTCTTTTTCTTTATTAAGTCCTTCATCCAATTATTCCACCTCTTTCACTAGAAATGTTTAACCGAAGACTAATAAATATTCTTTTCTTCTTACCAAGTCTTGTTGTTCTTCTACCGTCAACTGTCTTCCTTCTAAAATATTATTTCTTTTATTTATTTTCTTTATGGTCCGCGGGAGCCCCAGTCCCAATCTTTAAGACAAACACATTTTAAATTTCAAACAATATGTAACAGACTATATATTTTCTAGAAATTTCAAGGGAGCTTCTTTTGGAACAATCTTGATTTTGCTTTGTAACCTTGTTTTCAGAATATAAAGTATTTGAGTTCGATCTATCATTATCTTTATTTGATCTTCCCATGTTTCCACTATGTTAAATTTCTCTTATGCATGCAGATCATCTTCTTTTTATTTTATGTGATCAGAAATATTTATCTTAAACTATGATGAATGTGAGGAAATTTTTCTTATTTTTTTTAAATGTGTGAAGTGTTTGATTCCTGGTCCTTTCTCAGGAAATTTATTTAAAAATAAAACAAAAAACATTTTCCTTTTAATTTATTGCAATATTTATGTTTTTTTGAATTAATACGATGAACTTTTGTCAAGTCCTACATTCTGAATATTTAGAAATCCCAAGAAAATCTAAATAGGAGTACCGCCTCTATAAAAAAGTAGGGGGATTTACATCCTTGTGAGTTTTCCATTTCGTTTCTAATGAATTCAAGTGTCAACATTTTTGGCGACCATACTAGGGAACTAAACTAAAATTTGGAACATGGTCTAGCATTTCTGAAAAATATATGAATTTTTCCCAGGCTGATCAACCCCGCTTAGAAATTGTATTGAACCATCAACAAAGCATCTTACATCAGTTATATAATTTGATAATAATAAAAGTTGAGACTCGTGAAGAGTTAGAAAGGTCCTAGAATATCTTAGTCCAAGAAGAAAAAATAGAAATCCTTCGAAGACAGAGAAGAGAGGAATGATAATAATGAATAAATCAAAGGCTAGCTAGAGCAGCACAAGAACAAAGTCAATATTGAAGCTAGATGAATACAAGGGACCCATTACCAGAAGTAAAAGAAAGCAACTCTTTTTTCTTAGAAGTGAAAAGCCTATCCTTGGAATCTCTTTGGACATGGAAGAAAGAAACGAACAACCCCGAGACAAGTATCATGAGGAGAGACAAGGAGATGAAAGAGATGCTACAAGAAATCAAGGAAACCCATGATTTGAAAAATGAAGGAGGGTAAGAGATTCCCCTCTAAATATTATAGGTGAGAAACATGATCTCCCTGTTCTCCCTAAGGGAACCCTAAAGGAATTTTTCAGAGATGGAGAAATCGATGCAAAGAGGCATCTATACCTATTTCTTGATGTTTTTTATTTTCACCGTGTTAAGTATGACGATGTCATGGTAAGGTTGTTCCTGCAAACCTTATCGGGAAGAGCATATGAATAGTATACAACATTTCCCAACAAACCAATTTTCTCATTTAATGACCTCAAAGTTATTTTCTTGACTATGTTTACCCCTCCAATTGCTTATCATACCCTTCTCATCGATTTCATCTAGATTGGTTTGAGAAATAATGAAAGTATACAAGATTTTAATATCAGGTTCAATAAAACCTTGAGTAGGATTCTAGAAGATAAAAGACGAAATGACCTAGTCATTCTTAGTTTTTATAATAATTCAATACCCCTGAATGTGAAATATGCTATCAAAACATCCCAAATGGATACCTTGGAAGAGGCAATGACTAAATCCAGTGATATGGAATAAATTATGATTGAAATGGGTGTCGACCCTGACATTATACTGGGAAGAGTACAAAGGCGGCTGGGAGGATTAAATATTGATAATAAAGGAGATTCCAGTTCAAGAAAGAATGAATAATTCAATCCTTGATTGACTCATAAACAAACAATGGGAGGAGGATTTTTCAAGGGAACGAGACCCGATGTAAAGGTTGACCTTGTGGTAGCACAAGAAAATAAACAAAGAATCGAAATTGAACAGATGAATAAAATTATTAAGAAAATGCAGAATGATATAACCAGACTAATAAGGGGAGATAATTATGTGGAAAATCCAATAATTCCAATCCCAGAGAAAAGAAGGAACCCTCCCCAAGAAAACAGAGTGAGTTTTGACAACACGAATAATCCGCAAAGACCAAGGATTCCCAGACAACCTGCTCCTAATGCGGTTGTTCAAGATGATGCATATGACGAGAAATTAATTGAGCAAGAGAATTATTACTCACCTAATGAAAGCTCCAAAACTATGGAGATGGACGAATGTGAGACATCCATGTATATATTTGAATATGGAGACAACAATCCCAAATTGAAATAAAATGTTGCCCAGATAAGAGGATTTCTAAATAGACCAAAAAATAAAAGCGATTCTGAAAAAGAAAAAGAAAAAATAAATGAGAAATTGAGAGATAGCATTGGAAGTAAAAGGAAACACATGACATCAAACTCCACTCAAATGACATATAATGTCATACAGGATTTGAGTAAATTAAGGATAACCCTGCCCTTTACGGAAGTGGTGAAGATTCCCCAGCAAAGAGAAAACATTTTGAAATTGTAGGATGGTCCATATGAAATACAAGAAGTTGTTGTTACCAATCCAAAACAAATCCCTAACCAATAAACTTACAAGCTAAGAGGTAAAATTCTACCCTTTTACATTTCAATTGAAAATCATGATGTTTCACTACATAATTGTTTGGTTGACACGAGTGCGACAAATAATATTATGTGATTGGCGATCATGGAGGCATCGTTCATGCGTTGCACCAAGTATTATTAAACTACTGAAATTATATATGCAATTGTTTCTAGAAAAGTGCTATCTTATGGAGAGATCAAGGACATTTATGCTTGGATTACGAAAACCGCCCATTTTATCACAATTTTCAATATTATTGTGGTCGACCTTCCTCTGGTATATGGAGTTGTGCTAGGAAGATATTGGAAATCTATGATCGGGGGATATATAATGAACTATGGAAGTTGTATGATGCTTCCAGGCAAAGAAGGAGAAATGATTAAAGTGCCTCATGAGCCTAGAGAAACCTTCTCTTTCAAGAAGAAGGGAAATGAATTGATGGAGGATTATATAGATATCGGGATTGGAAAATATGCTATCCTAGACATAGAGCATAAATAAATCCTAGAGCAAGTTCAATATGTGGAGAATCAAGAATGTATGTTTGAAGGCTACTTGAGGATGTCATTCGATGGAGCCTGTTCAAATTCTAGTAGCGGAGTTGGTATTGTTATTCTGATCCCAAATAAGGTTGTGCATCTGCATGCTATTAGATTGGAATTTTCATGAACTAATAACAAGGAAGAATATGAAGACTTGATTCAGGGGATGATCCTTTCTCAAGAAAATAAAATATAACATCTAATTGTAACTGGCAACTGAGAGTTGGTGATCAATCAGATTACCGAGAGGTATAAAATAAAAAAGGAAAGACCTAAGTTATATTTCAAAAGAGTTAATGAATTGATGGAATATTTCAGTTCCTTCAACATTTCTTTCATTCCAAGGGACAAGAATCACAAGGCAGGTGCATTATCCTTTCTAGCCTCATTTTCAAACCCAAATGATATCCAAAGAAAAATGTCTTTCCAGGTAGAAAGAGCTTTCTGAATGTCCATGCCCGATAACATTGAATATTTGCAAGTATTTGAAAATGATGAACAACTGGGAATTTTTTTGTTGAATGATGATGATGATTAAGATGATCACTCTTCTGTTTCCCCCAAATATTATATACAATCTGATTTTTTTTTTACGAAAGATGATCATGCTAAGAATATCCTTGAATAATTTTCAGTTTGAAAAGTGCAAGAGACAAGAAAAGTCAATATTGGAATTAACAGTTCCCAAAAATATGTCAACTTGAGAGTTGATTTCACCACTAAGGAAGTTGATCAATATGTTTCCTTGTTAAAAGAATACATTGATGTGTTTGATTGAACCTATGATGATTTGAAATCTTACGATAAAATTATATTTCAATATATCATTCCTTTGAGCGAAGAAGCAAATCGAGTGAAGTAAAAAATAAGGATGATGAATCCAAAACTAAAACCTCTGGTAAAGATTGAATTGGATAAATCGAAGAAGGAAAGAATAATTTATCCCATTAGAAACCGAGACTGGCTTTCAAATCTTGTGATTGTAAGAAAAAATACCATGGAAATTCATATGTTTGTTGACTTCAGAGACCTTAACATAGCAAGCATAAAGAATAAATTTCCTTTACCTAAGATGGAATTCCTTCTCCAACAAGTCACTGGATCAACCTGCATGTCCATATTGGATGGTTTTTCTGGATATAACCAAGTCTTGGTGGCTAAGGAAGATGGGGAAAATAAGACATTTATCACACCTTGGGAGACATATGCATATGCTATAATTCCCTTTGGTTTGAAGAATGCTAGAGCCACATTCCAGAGGGCCATGGATCATGCATTTAACAGTTTGATAGGAAAATTTATGGAAGACTATCAAGATGACTTGATTGTGCATTAAAAAACAAGGCATGATCATGTCCATCATTTGAGAAACATTTTTGAAAGATGTAGACTATATGGTGTCTCTCTAAATCTAAAGAAATGATTGTTTGTTGTAACTCAAGGCAAATTGTTGGGACACATTGTGTGCAAGGAATGGATTTACATAGATCTGGAAAGAGTTAAATCAATAAATGAGCTCAACACCCTGACATCCAAAAAGGGAGTTGAATCATTTTTTGGCAAGATCAATTTTGTTGTAAGATTTGTTCCTGACTATGAAAGTATCCTAAATCTGATCAATTTCTTGTTGAAAAAGGAGAAGAGGTTCGAATGGACAACGGATACTCAAGAGGCTTTCAATAATATCAAAGGAGAAATCACCACAGCTACAGTCCTCATTAGTATGGATTTTCAAAGGGATTTCATCATCTATTCATTTACTACAGAGATAGTTGTTGCATCTGTTCTTACTCAGAATAATACGAAAGGAGAATAAATCCCAATAAGTTTCATGATAAAAACTCTACATGACTATGAGTTTACGTATTCAGAATTGGAAAAGAAACCCTTGGTTCTTATAAAAGCAATAGCGCATTTTAAGACGTAGATATTTAACTCCCATGTTATTTACTATGTTCCCTCATCGCCAGTGAAGATTCTTCTAAATCAACAATTGAGAGAAGGAAAATGGGCTAACTGGTTGGAAAACATACAAGAATATGATATCGAGATTAAACCTTTAAAATCTATCAAAGGACAAGGTTTATGCAAGCTCATCACGAATGATTATTCTTTGGATGGAATTATTTAAATTTTAGTAGGAGAAATGTTAGTTGATTCATATTGGTATGGCGATATTATATTCTATTTAAGGTCTAAGAAATTTCCTATCACTATGAACTCCAAGGAGTGAAGAACATTGAAGATGAAGGAAAATCAATATGTGTTTATTCTTGATATATTGTTCAGGAGAAATTATGATGGTATACTACTAACATGCATTGATGAAAACCAATCCCAAGAAATGATGAGATAATTCCATGAAGTAATATGCGATGGACACTTTGCACCTACTTCCACCACTCACAAGATAATGAGGGTTGGATTCTACCGGCCATAAATATTCAGAGACTCGTATGCCACAATGAAGAGATTTGTGATGCCTTTACAACCCATAATTGTATAACAACCGTTCTCCCAAAGGGGACTTGATATTGTCGAGCCAATTAATTTGAAATCTAGTGAGGGGCATATGTACATTTCATGAAATGGCCAGAAGCGTTGGCATTAAAGAAGGTTGATTCTAAATAGATAATTAAGTTCCTCAAAGATAATATTTTGTCGATATTTGGTGTCCACGATAAATTTATCATAGATAATGGTTCGATTTTCATCGGGTCAAAGTTTACGAAGTTTTGCAGAGAATATGGAATTATGATGGGTCAATCATCGAATTATCATCCACAAACAAAATACTTGTTCAAATACTGAAGAAAACAATTGAAAATAACGAAAGGAATTGGCATTTGAAGTTGGATGATGCGTTGTGGGAGAGTAGAAAAAATCCAAAAGACCAACACTGGGATGTCCCCTTATACATTGGTTTATGGTAAGGAAGCAAAAATTCCAATTAGCCTCTTATTTTTTCCATTTCTTTTCCCTCTTCTATACTTACCCAAATTCCCCTTTTCTTTTCTCCCTTCTATTCTCCCTTTATAATTACTATACTTAGTCATTTGTTTAAAAAATGACGGGTTGGCGGACTCGTGGGTTCTCACTTCCTATTCCTCATATCATGAATCCAAAATACTGTCGTATCATCCTATACTTAACCGTTTATGCACTCGTGGGTTCCTGCATTGGAGGGTTTCAAACTTTCATATCCCATGTTTTGTGATATACATTTTGCACCTAAAAGATCCGCGATCTACGTTTTTACCATCAGACTCCCCGAGATCCTATGTATCTCATATATCCTATATTGAGTCTGACTGACCGCATTAAAACACTTATCCAATTTTTGAGCTTTTTCAATGGTGGGTTCGTGGGTTCATGGGTTGGTGGGTTCACAAAAATCCCAAGTCCTAATTGCTCTTTTCCGTCCCCGCCACCTTCGCGCTTTTCCCAATATCCATTTGCTATGGTTTAATGCTAATAACTTATCATGCAGGTCCCGTAAATATTTTCATTAATAAGCGAGGGGCTCGAAGAAATTTTTATTATTAAACCACATTAAATTATGATATGCGAAAGATTGTATTATATCTCTCAAGCATTCATTTCAAATATTATCTAGATTAAAAGAACGCTCTCGTCAACTTGTGACAGCAGCAGCTCGACAATATTTCTGCGAAGGTACTTTGAACATTTTTGGACGTGAGGACTAGAAATTTTAGTGTTCTAGAGCGTATTCTTACTATTCATCCCCTTCTACTTAGAAGGAAGTAATTTGGATGTCCAAAATTGATCGTGCAAGCTGTGTTCCTGAGGTTTTTGACTGCAAGGAACTGGTCTCCTGGTGCACTGAGAAATATATACCAAGTCAGCAGATTATTCAACTTCAAGATCATTCTCCCATCTCTCGTTCACCTCAAGTGTTCCTTAAAATTCTAAACCCAGAGCCGACACTCACCTTCAAAGGTGAATATTGCAGGGACTTCTTGAAAACAAATGACAACGTCCTAGACCTCTTGCGTGAATTATTGGAGAATATCACGACCATGCCTGAAGATATTACCACTTTGCAGGTCAACTCTTTCAAAAACCCTTTTTGGAAATTTATTGGTTATTCACCAGACTGACCGACCAAGAAAATATTGCCAGTATTTATCGTATCATTCTTTATATCTTATATTTCACTGTCAAGGAGCGAGCCCTTTTCGATTGGAGAAAATTGATTTCCATTGAAACCTCTTCCCAATTGTCACAATACAAAAAGATAAGAAATTCTTTATGGCACCTTATTTGGTATTTGCGATATCACATTACTGTCAATTTCCTAAAATTTATATCTACAAGAAGGTAAATTGTGAATTTGACCGAGTGAGCTTTTGGTACCAAGCATTGTGGAGGCACAAAGCTTCCCTGTGTTTTTATGAAGTTTTAAATGACTTTGTCTCGGTTTTTAAAGGATTTTTGTTTGGAAAAATACCTAGATAAAAGGGGACCTTGGAGAAAATGGAAAATTACAATGTTATCATGATTTTCAGTTCTAAGGAAAATCCCTCCTTTCTTTCATGCAATATATTTCAAAGAATTTTTATTACAGAAGTTGCAAGGAAATATAAATTATGGCTACACTTTTTTCATCAGAAATGGAAAAAGCAATTCATACCCTTGCCTTGGAAAATTGGGGACTTCGTATTCATAAATATAAACAAAATCGATGAATTTGAAACCACTTCCACAACCTGAATATCAAGTATGTTGAAAGGATAAAAGGGTTTGACCCTAACGAATTATTTTTGGAACATATGTTAACATTGGGTTTTAGCAATTCATTTATCCACACTGTTCTAGGAGAATAATAAAATAATAACTTGGGTGCCCCTACTGTAACACACTCGACCCATAAATACCTTTTCTAGGGATGGGGAATCAAATTTTTGTTCTTTCTAACTATCTCAAATCCTAATTTTGGTATCTTTATGGGTTACTATTGGTCACAAGCTTTCTAATGGTCACCATCGCACTAAAGTCTGAGCTCTGGTCTGCAAGTTATGGCCTCCCAAAGTTACCTGAGCATTGTTAGTTGGGGTCTTTGGCATTTTTCACTGAACAATCCTTTTTCCTAATCCCCAAAGCCCTGAAATATTGCCACGTTTCCTTATCCATTTGACGATCGATGTTCGGTGTTTTACGTTGAACATCCCCTTTTGGGTGTTTCGACTGTCGAAAATCGACAATCGGTGTCCTACACTTTCGGTGTTTTGGCAATCGACGATTGTCATTGAAAGTTCAGTGTTTGATGGTAGACAATATTCATTGAGAATCCTTGTACTATAATACAACCAAATCTTCCAAACTCTTGAACGTTTCCAGACTCTCGGAGTCTCAGACACATCACCAACCACGTTGTCTAAGTGGGCATGAACCATAAGTTGACATGTCGCAAGGGACTGGGGTGACACGTGTCCTTATTAGCGGGTGAAACGTATCATTATTTATTAGGAATAAGGGGTCTATGAATAAAACATATCTGGGTGACACGTGGCATGTGTAAACTAGGTCCACATCACCTTGTATGACGTCAGGATTCCACGTCATCTTGGAATGATACTTAGCTAGCCCTTGGATCTCACGGTTCATAAGATTCCACGTAGATCCATATATCTACAACTCTCATTACTTCACGGCTCCAGAATTCAAACCTTACCAACTCCTCATGTCACAAATTCCACAAAGAGCCATGTCTTCGGACTCACTAATCTGGCGCCATGTGTTCTCATCCTACCAATGTCCAAGATTCATTTTGACGTTCGTGACTTCAAAGGTTTTCACACTCTGAAAACTCTTGGTTAAGATCCTCTGGAGTACTAAGTCTCTAGACTATATGATATATTTCCATGTATTCTCTCATCCTATGGATCTAGTTCGATGGATAACCTTTGACAGAGGGCAAGTATGGGACACATGTTGCTCCACGAAGCACTCCCAGTTGGTTGGGTAGTCGAGGGTGGGTTTCTTTGATTGACGACTGAGAAGGATCCCAAAGGATACAAGGATCGATGGTCCTCGTCACTTTGTAATTTTTTCATGTATCGTCTAGATCTTTCTCCATACCACGCCATATCTATCGCCATGTGTACTTACATCCATGGCTAGGATTTACTCTAGCTTGGAGAGCTCTAGGGAAGTTCACGCGTCCCTCTACAACTGAATACACTAAATTGTGGATATCTATTGATATGTGGACATGTGTCCTTCCACTTTCAATGGTCTCGATTAAATTCACAACTCTGACATTCAGGATTTTCAGCACTAGACCACTCCTATTCTCCCAAAGTATAACTTCGTTGAAGCACTTAACGCTTCCCTTCCTAGGTCCGATCTAATGGATAAAGAGATCCACACTAGATCCCCAGATCGATGGTCCTCATCTATTCATGACTCCAGACTTCAACTACTTTTGAGTTTTATGGATTCATAAGTTCCTAAGTCTTGAAGCCAAAAAGGATAGCTCCTTTCAGACTAGCGCAGGGCTCCCAGACCCTGGTCATATAGATCCTTTGGAAATTCTAGGGAGCTAAGCGCTAATATTTTTTACAGTAAATGGGTTAAGGATGTGGGCATGATCCCTTGGTTAGATGGGTGGATAGTGTCAATGGAAAATCCCCTTCTCCCAGAGAGATGAACCTGTCATTCCCGCTAAGGTGAATTCAAAGGAACGATAAGACTTAGACGTTTTAGTTACTCCTACCCCAACTCTCCTGTGGATTCACATCCCATGACTCTCTAGCAGCTAAACTGAGATAATTCAAAGATCATATAAATACAAAATTTTATAGAAGCCAAAGAGAATTTATAATAACTTTTAAAATATTTAAATACTTAATCATAAACATGTTCAATCCATCTTCACATCCAATATATATACACAAAGTATGATAATACTTATCATAAATGGAGAATATGAAGAGAATGATGAAAGGGGTTCATATTTCCTCCCATCCATAGGCACAACCACTCTCGACGGAATTACCAATGGCCACCCCCAAGCTAGACCATGATTCTTTGCGAGAGATTCTTTCTTCTTGCTCTGCAATAGTCAGGGATGAAGGTTACTCTCCTCATCCCACATAAATATTGGCGACTGGTTTTCTCCACTCCAAGCAAGGAGGTTTGCGCGAGCACTTTTAGAGTCACTTGTTAGCCTCGTTTATCGACTTGTAGAGAAACCTTGCCCATGGTTTCTTTTAGCCAAACTAATCTTATTTCTCAGATCTTCTCTCCACTCCAGAGTCGAAGTGTTCTTTTCTTCTTCTCTAGATTGTTCTCTTTTCTCTGCTATCTTGTAGATTTTTGTCTATCCCCCGAATTACATCCTTTCTTTCCTTCCTCAGCAAGGTTTCATGGGTCCAAATCCTAATTCATGGTCAGGTATAGAAGCCTTACATATGGGTACCTTGCCTCATCTCCTCATTAACTCTTGAGGATTTCCTTCCATATACTAGCCCGACTGGTAATTCATTTCTAGGTCAGAGGACTATTGAGCAATTATACCTAGTAGGTACTAGTTTGATGAGGGTCATCTCAACCATTATTGGTTTCCCCTCATCATATCTCTCAGTGCATCCATGGACTATCTTGGAAAACTCTCCCCCTTTCAGCAGTTGTGCAACACATATCCAATTTCTATTAATAACATAAAATTCATACATTGACCCTTTTATACAAAGGTTCATCAAATCAGACATTCACACGTATTTTTTCCGCCATAGTCTCTTGGAAAATTATAGTTATATTTACAAACTAGGGGAAACAAGGGTATTACAATCCCCTCCCCCTTAAAGAAACATCATCCTCAATGTTCTATCTACCGATGTGCTCTATATGTACAGAAGTAAACAAAAATGGATATGCTTGTTTCACAACATCCTCCATTTCCCATGTAGCCTCATCTAGGACAAATTGTTTCCACTACACCTTGACTTGTACAATGGTTATGTTCCTGGGTGAGGTTTCCTTCCTGACTATTATGCATTGAGTTTCTTGCAGGAATTCTCCCTCGGGTTCCACCTGAATCATACACTAGTCAATAATATGATTAGAATAATGTACATACTTATTTAATAAAGAAACATGGAAAATATTATGTTCCTTCACTGTGGGAGGAAGTGCTAGACGATAGGCTACTGGTCCCACTCTATCCAAAACTGCAAAGGGTCCACAATACTGAGGTGTCATCTTGGTATAAGCTCCCATCCTAAAAGATATTTTTCTGGGTCTAACTCAGAGATACACATGATCCCATTCTTTGAACTCTCTAGCAGTCCTTTTCATGTTTGCATAGCTCTTTTGTCTATCCTTGTCTATCTTCAAATTTTGTTTGATATGAATTACTTGTTGTTCCATTTCCTTTAGCATATCTGGCTCGATTGCAAATTTTTCTATTGGGTTGTTCCAACTGATTGGAATGGTGCATTGCCTTCCATAGAGGGATTTAGAAGGGCTCATTTTTAATGACTCTTGATAGCCATTGTTGTAAGAAAATTCTACCAGTGGTAGGTAGTCCTCCCACTTCTTGGATTGATACATTATGTGCATCCTCAACATGTCTTCTAACACTTGGTTTACCCTCTCTGTCTTCCCATCAGTTTGGGGGTGATAGGCTATACTAAACAACATTTGTTTTTCAAAACCAACAAACAAATATTTCCAAAACTTTGAAGTAAATTTTGTATCTCTGTCAGATATAATTTCCTTAGGCATGCCATCCAGTCTAAACATTTCTTTCATGAAAATGATGGAAATATATATTGCCTGGAAAGTTGACTTGACGAGTATGAAGTGAGTATCCTTGCTCAGTTTTTCCACAACTACCATGATGGCATCATTATGTTTGGTTTATCTTGGTAATCTTGTGATGAAATCCATGGATATGGTTTCCCATTTCCATTCGAGACTTTGTAGGGGATGCAACAAACCTACTAGGTGTCATTGCTCTACCTTTGCTGACATTCTAAACACTTAGCTAAGTAATCAACTATTTTATTTTCTAGTATGGGCCAATAAAATAGTTTCCTAGTGGTCGTGATCATGTTATGATAACCAGGATGACCAGTATATGGTCTTTTGTGTAGTTCATCCATTATGAACCTCTTCAATTCGTCACAATTTGGAATATACAATATGCCCTTGTAAGTCAGCAGACCATCATTATGCATCTGATAGAATTCGTACTTCATCCCCGTGGGCTCTTGCTTTAGGTATGATGTCACGATATTGAAAAATGCATATGTTTCTTGTGTAGTTTTGACCCTTTCTTTGAGGTATGATTCACCGGTGCTTACAACTACCAAGTGAACCAATTTCATGCTCCTACTTAGGGAATCAACCACCCTATTCTCCTTTCCTTTGACATGTTGATTT
>ML784602.1:46721-71806 GCA_009831015.1 Picea engelmannii
CATGGCTAATCCTATGAGTGAATGTATCATTCTCCCTTGGTCAAATCAACATGACCAATCTGGGAGAATGTCTACCTGATGCTACTCATCTATGGATGTGTACTGGAGCTTCACAACTCCCTTCTACATCATGTCTCCACTGAAGTCCTACAAGAAACTTTTGAAGCCACATTGCTTCACAACTTGCAATATTGGCTACTATATACTCTACCTCTATTGTAATGAGTTCCACTGACACCTGCTTCTTGCTCAACCATGATATCGCCGCATTGATCCCAAACTGAATTAGTACTGAGAAGTACTCTTCCGATCCAATGCACTCCATGCCGAGTCAGAGTTTGTATATCCCAACAACTTCACATCTCCATCTAAGGCGTGTCTCAATCCATATCTACTTTTACTATGTATGTGTCTCAAAAAATGTTTGTCTATTGATGTACATGTCTCTAAATCAAGGTAAAAGGTCCACATTCCAGTCCTTATGATTGGATTCCTTCACTAAAACAAGGGAATACTTCCAGGAGGTCTCATATCTCCTAAAAGTCTCTGAATATTTTGATTTACCCTCTTCTATGTCAATCCTGGAGGATGTCTCTCCCATATGACTCTGAATCTAAAGAGGAATACTTTTAGAATGAAATTCTCTAAGAAACTAACTCTCTCTATGATCAGGCTCACTCTAATTTTGCATGCTCCATCTGAATCTTGACTCCATTTGAAGATATATAGTCTTCAGAGTCATATTCTCCCTCTCCATGTGTTTACCTCCTCTTCTCCTTCATGGATGTGCACAACTCTATGTATGGATAATATTCTTCACGATACCTCCGACAACCGTCATTATAGTTGCATCTCAAAGATACCTGTGACCTTCCTGGAACAAGAAAAAAGAACAATGATATTCCCATGGTAACCTCCATGGATTTTACAATATAACCTGCATGGAAAAAGGTCAACCAAGAACATATCCTAGAGGAGATAAATTTATCTTGTAAATAGTAGTTGTACCAAAAATACTAAAGTGTTTACTAAACTAGCAATAAAAAAAGAAATAATAGAACTCTAAATATTTCTACTCTAATCACAACACATACTTAAACTACATCAATATAAGGAATATCAAACCTGATATGAAAACCTCAAGTTTAGCTTCTACTATTCCCCCTGGGTTTTCTTCTATAATTTCTTGTTCTTGTGCTTGGAAAAAAGATCCCTTCTCTTGAAAAAAACCTTAATATAGTGATAAAGTTTAAATATATACAAGTACATACCTTCAACAAACAATGACACAATCTAACAACAATGACGAACCCTAAAATTTCAAAGTGATCCAACTTGTAATCTAAAGGTAGATAGAGATGCGCTAGAATAAGGCGCACTAGGACAGCCAAACAATTAGTCCAATACTTAACAAAAAATTTCACTGCAACTGGCACAACAACTGATGTTGTAACTGGCATGAAGTAACTGGCATGAAGGAACTAGCACAGAGGAAATGGCATGAATGAACTAGCACTACAACTGCAACTGAGGATCTTCCTTCTAGCGATTAGAATGTTATGAAGGAAACTAGCTTTGATTCCATGTTGAATTTTTGGTATGCTCATTTAAACATAGACAATGTCACATCATTCTCACCCAACCATAGGAATTCACATATGCATTCACATAGATATATTTTGTTCACAAAGAAATTCCAATTAGATAAACCCTAGCACAAGTGCTAGCTCAACCTGAAATACCACCACAGTTGTAGCAACACCACCATACAAAGGTAGCACACCTCATCAAGGAGTAGCACACAAATAGAGATGTCAAAAGATTGAACAAAAATAAACTATGTAGTTGTAGCTACTGCATCACTTCCTGCAAACTTGTGCCTTGCTTCTATGTAGCTAGGAGAGTGTGAGTGAATGAACAAATGATCCAAGATGTCCTCTATTTATAGTCTTATTGGCCACTATACTAGGTCGACTTCTTCTCTGGACATGTGTCTTTTCATTATTACTTTATTCTTCTGGGTCGACTTCTCTTCTAGGGTATTTCAATATATTTCCAATGGATTTCTTGCTTTCGAAATATTCTTCACATCTAAGAAAGGTCATCTAGGAGGGAAATATCCTCTTGTAGCTACCAAAACATCAACACTCCTGTTGAGATCAATTCCCACTTCTGAAATTCCCCTCCCCTTTTCTATTCTCCCAACTTATTTTGTTCATTTCTTTTCCCTCTTCTATACTTACCCAAATTCCCCTTTTATTTTATCCCTTCTATTATCCCTTTCTATTCTCACTTCCTATTCCCCATATCATGAGTCTGACCGATTGTTGTATCATCCTATACATAATTGTTTATGCATTCGTAGGTTCCCAAGTTGGTTGGTTTCAAACTTTCATATCCCATGTTCTATGATATACATTTTGCACCCAAAAGATCTGTGATATACGTTTTTACCATTGGACTCCTTTATATCATAAGTATCTCATCTCTCATATATTAAGTCTTACTAACCGCATTACAACACTTAGCCAATTTTCGACCTTTTGCAATGGTGGGTTTATGGGTTCCCGGGTTGGCAGGTTCACAAAAATCCCAAGTCCTAATTGTTCTTGTTCGTCCCCACCACCTTTGCGCTCTTCCTAATATGCATTTAGTATGGTTTAATGCTAATAACTCATCATGCAGGTCTCGTAAAGATCATCATTATTAAGATAGGGCCTCGAGGATATTTCTTATTAAACCACATTAAAACATGATTTTGGGAAGATTATATTATATCTCTCAAGCACTCATTTCAAATATTATCTAGATTAAAAGAACGATCTCGTCAACTTATGGCAGCAATAGCTCAACAATGGTTTTGTAGAGATAATTTGAACATTTTTGGACATGAGGACCAAAAATTTCAATGATCTAGAGTGTATTCTTACTATTTATACCATTCTGCTTAGAAGGAAGTAATTTGGATGTCCGAAATTCCTCGTGCAAGTTATGTTCCTGAGGTTTTTAACTGTAAGGAACTAGTTTCCTGGTGCGTTGAGAAATATATACCAAGTCAGCTGATTATTCAACTTTAACACCATTCTCCCATCTCCCTTTCACCTCAAGTGTTCTGTAAAATGCTAAAACTCCCAGAGCCACGATCACCTTGAAAGGTGAAGATTGCAGGGACTTCTTGAAAAAGCATGACAATGTCCTAGACCTCTTTCCTAAATTCTTGGAGAATCTTGTGGCAATCTCTGAAGATATTACCAAGTTGGAGGTCAACTCTTTAAAAAAATTCTTTCAAGAAATTTCTTGGTTATTCACCAGAGTGATCGGCCAAGAAAATACCGCCAGCATTTCATGTATGATTCTTTATATCTTATATTTCACTGTCATAGAGAAATCCATTTTCGATTGCGGAAAATTTATTTCCATTGAAATCTCTTCCCAATTGTCACAATACAAAAAAGATAAGAAATTATTTATAACCTCTTATTTGGTATTCATGATAGCACATTGTTGTCAATTTCCTGAATTGTCTATCTACAAGAAGGTGAATTGTGAATTTGACCCAGTCACCTTTTGGTACCAAGCATTGTGGAGGCACAAAGCTTCCTTGCATTTTTATGAAGTTTTAAATGACTTTTTCTCGAATTTTAAAGGATTGTTGTTTGGAAAAGATACCCCAAGAATATATTCCCACAAAAGTAAGTTCTTGGATAAAAGGGGGACATTGGAGAAAATGGAAAATAATAATTGTTATCAGGATTTTCGGTTCTAAGGAAAATCCCTCATTTTGTCCATGCCATATATACTATAGAATGTTTATTACAAAATTTTCAAGGTAATATAATTTATGGCTACACTTTTTCCATGAGAAATGAAAAAATCAATGCATACCCTTGCCTTGGAAAATCGGGGACTTCATATTCAAAAATATGATCAAAATCGATGAATTTGCAGACCACTTCCACAACCTGGATCTCAAGTATGCTGAAAGGAAAAAAGGGTTTGAACCTAACAAAATTGTTTTGGAACAAATGTTAATAGTGGGTTTTAGCAATTCATTTATCCACATTATTCTAGGAGAAGAAAAAGATAATAACTTGGGTACCCCTACTCTCACTTTCGACGTCTTGGAGACAATACTCAGTACCAATGAATTTTACAAACATCAAGGAAAGGGTCCCAACAAGAAGAGTTCCCAATCCCCAATTGTTACTCCCAATACTAAAAAATATCGGAGCAATGCTCCAGTGGCCCACCCATCTAGAAAAGTGATCAACAATAGGTCATGCATAGGAGGAGACAATAACCCCCCTCCAGGAAAATTTGAAAGCTCACATAAACTTCCTCTGAGGAAGAAGATGAAGAATATTGTATAGGAGGAAGAAGAGCATCATGTCGAAAGTGACATCAATAGATTCTCCTTCAAATATATGGAGCTTGAGGCTGACATCAAGAAACGATTTCCTAATATTGATTAAACAGGAGGCATGACCACCAGAATATGTTGTTCGAAATTGTTGATAATGAGACATTCGATGAAGAAGAGTCATTTGTATTTCAGAGCGTTGTATTTGACAACGAATCTAAGAAATTAATTACTGATAAGAGTGATGTGAAGAATAAAAATGGGAAATCTCATTCATAGGTTAACCTAAGAAATATGCGGCCTTCCCATATTTCCAGAATCCATAGAGCAACTGGTGATGCAATGGACAACTCCATTGGTGGTCTCAAAGTAGAAAATATAAATTTAAAGGAAAGGATTAAGGAATTGGAAGAGACCTTGATGCCTCTTCCCCTTCTTTCCATCCATTTGGAAATTTTCGGACTCACCACGCCCACTGATAAATTAAAAGGATCCTCAATCTTACTTACATCAGCCATGAGCTATGTGGAGAATAATATCAAAAAAAGAATGGAACTGATCACAGAAGCTTGGGAAATTTCAAAGAACATGATTTCTTTTGGATCGAGGGTACATTCCTTCCATGAGTATTTGCAGTCTGACCTAAAACATGAAGAAGGTTTTTACCTTTATATCGTGGTACCCTTTGGTGTTAAAGTTTCCAACATGTCAGAGCTAAGGAGAAGAGAGGAGGACCTTCCCTCTCTAATTTGGATGAAGCATTTGAACACGTGTTGGAAAGAAAATATAAACCACTTGAATAACATTGTTCAAGCATGCATCCAAGCCATATCAAGGATGGAAGAACTATTAAAAAAGATCATAGAGGTGGACCTAGCTGGAGGCACTAATGAATTCCAATATCCCAGGTTGATTCTTGACTCATTGTTCCTAACCAAACAACAATTTGATGAGCAAGTTGATATTTTTAAAGGATTGTCAGTTGAAAAATTATTTGGTATAATTGAATATGATGAGGACGCCATAGATAACTGGCTAGTGGATTACTCCATAAAAAATCAGGACATTGAAGAATCATTACATGAAATTTCCCTTGATCTAAGAGACTTGGAGGGCGAGTTGTTCAACAACAAAATATAGCATGAAACCAACGTGGCACCAATGAAAATTTACATCGAAGAATGGTTCATGAAAGCTATCATCAAAATCACCAATGAAGGGAAAGAAACAGTTGAGACAGATCCTGTAACCATTGATGAAAACAATAAAAGGACATCAGAAAGAAAATGAAAATACAAGAGAGACCATCATAGTAATTTTATGTTGATCATGTCCTTCTTTTTCTTTATTAAGTCCTTCATCCAATTATTCCACCTCTTTCACTAGAAATGTTTAACCGAAGACTAATAAATATTCTTTTCTTCTTACCAAGTCTTGTTGTTCTTCTACCGTCAACTGTCTTCCTTCTAAAATATTATTTCTTTTATTTATTTTCTTTATGGTCCGCGGGAGCCCCAGTCCCAATCTTTAAGACAAACACATTTTAAATTTCAAACAATATGTAACAGACTATATATTTTCTAGAAATTTCAAGGGAGCTTCTTTTGGAACAATCTTGATTTTGCTTTGTAACCTTGTTTTCAGAATATAAAGTATTTGAGTTCGATCTATCATTATCTTTATTTGATCTTCCCATGTTTCCACTATGTTAAATTTCTCTTATGCATGCAGATCATCTTCTTTTTATTTTATGTGATCAGAAATATTTATCTTAAACTATGATGAATGTGAGGAAATTTTTCTTATTTTTTTTAAATGTGTGAAGTGTTTGATTCCTGGTCCTTTCTCAGGAAATTTATTTAAAAATAAAACAAAAAACATTTTCCTTTTAATTTATTGCAATATTTATGTTTTTTTGAATTAATACGATGAACTTTTGTCAAGTCCTACATTCTGAATATTTAGAAATCCCAAGAAAATCTAAATAGGAGTACCGCCTCTATAAAAAAGTAGGGGGATTTACATCCTTGTGAGTTTTCCATTTCGTTTCTAATGAATTCAAGTGTCAACATTTTTGGCGACCATACTAGGGAACTAAACTAAAATTTGGAACATGGTCTAGCATTTCTGAAAAATATATGAATTTTTCCCAGGCTGATCAACCCCGCTTAGAAATTGTATTGAACCATCAACAAAGCATCTTACATCAGTTATATAATTTGATAATAATAAAAGTTGAGACTCGTGAAGAGTTAGAAAGGTCCTAGAATATCTTAGTCCAAGAAGAAAAAATAGAAATCCTTCGAAGACAGAGAAGAGAGGAATGATAATAATGAATAAATCAAAGGCTAGCTAGAGCAGCACAAGAACAAAGTCAATATTGAAGCTAGATGAATACAAGGGACCCATTACCAGAAGTAAAAGAAAGCAACTCTTTTTTCTTAGAAGTGAAAAGCCTATCCTTGGAATCTCTTTGGACATGGAAGAAAGAAACGAACAACCCCGAGACAAGTATCATGAGGAGAGACAAGGAGATGAAAGAGATGCTACAAGAAATCAAGGAAACCCATGATTTGAAAAATGAAGGAGGGTAAGAGATTCCCCTCTAAATATTATAGGTGAGAAACATGATCTCCCTGTTCTCCCTAAGGGAACCCTAAAGGAATTTTTCAGAGATGGAGAAATCGATGCAAAGAGGCATCTATACCTATTTCTTGATGTTTTTTATTTTCACCGTGTTAAGTATGACGATGTCATGGTAAGGTTGTTCCTGCAAACCTTATCGGGAAGAGCATATGAATAGTATACAACATTTCCCAACAAACCAATTTTCTCATTTAATGACCTCAAAGTTATTTTCTTGACTATGTTTACCCCTCCAATTGCTTATCATACCCTTCTCATCGATTTCATCTAGATTGGTTTGAGAAATAATGAAAGTATACAAGATTTTAATATCAGGTTCAATAAAACCTTGAGTAGGATTCTAGAAGATAAAAGACGAAATGACCTAGTCATTCTTAGTTTTTATAATAATTCAATACCCCTGAATGTGAAATATGCTATCAAAACATCCCAAATGGATACCTTGGAAGAGGCAATGACTAAATCCAGTGATATGGAATAAATTATGATTGAAATGGGTGTCGACCCTGACATTATACTGGGAAGAGTACAAAGGCGGCTGGGAGGATTAAATATTGATAATAAAGGAGATTCCAGTTCAAGAAAGAATGAATAATTCAATCCTTGATTGACTCATAAACAAACAATGGGAGGAGGATTTTTCAAGGGAACGAGACCCGATGTAAAGGTTGACCTTGTGGTAGCACAAGAAAATAAACAAAGAATCGAAATTGAACAGATGAATAAAATTATTAAGAAAATGCAGAATGATATAACCAGACTAATAAGGGGAGATAATTATGTGGAAAATCCAATAATTCCAATCCCAGAGAAAAGAAGGAACCCTCCCCAAGAAAACAGAGTGAGTTTTGACAACACGAATAATCCGCAAAGACCAAGGATTCCCAGACAACCTGCTCCTAATGCGGTTGTTCAAGATGATGCATATGACGAGAAATTAATTGAGCAAGAGAATTATTACTCACCTAATGAAAGCTCCAAAACTATGGAGATGGACGAATGTGAGACATCCATGTATATATTTGAATATGGAGACAACAATCCCAAATTGAAATAAAATGTTGCCCAGATAAGAGGATTTCTAAATAGACCAAAAAATAAAAGCGATTCTGAAAAAGAAAAAGAAAAAATAAATGAGAAATTGAGAGATAGCATTGGAAGTAAAAGGAAACACATGACATCAAACTCCACTCAAATGACATATAATGTCATACAGGATTTGAGTAAATTAAGGATAACCCTGCCCTTTACGGAAGTGGTGAAGATTCCCCAGCAAAGAGAAAACATTTTGAAATTGTAGGATGGTCCATATGAAATACAAGAAGTTGTTGTTACCAATCCAAAACAAATCCCTAACCAATAAACTTACAAGCTAAGAGGTAAAATTCTACCCTTTTACATTTCAATTGAAAATCATGATGTTTCACTACATAATTGTTTGGTTGACACGAGTGCGACAAATAATATTATGTGATTGGCGATCATGGAGGCATCGTTCATGCGTTGCACCAAGTATTATTAAACTACTGAAATTATATATGCAATTGTTTCTAGAAAAGTGCTATCTTATGGAGAGATCAAGGACATTTATGCTTGGATTACGAAAACCGCCCATTTTATCACAATTTTCAATATTATTGTGGTCGACCTTCCTCTGGTATATGGAGTTGTGCTAGGAAGATATTGGAAATCTATGATCGGGGGATATATAATGAACTATGGAAGTTGTATGATGCTTCCAGGCAAAGAAGGAGAAATGATTAAAGTGCCTCATGAGCCTAGAGAAACCTTCTCTTTCAAGAAGAAGGGAAATGAATTGATGGAGGATTATATAGATATCGGGATTGGAAAATATGCTATCCTAGACATAGAGCATAAATAAATCCTAGAGCAAGTTCAATATGTGGAGAATCAAGAATGTATGTTTGAAGGCTACTTGAGGATGTCATTCGATGGAGCCTGTTCAAATTCTAGTAGCGGAGTTGGTATTGTTATTCTGATCCCAAATAAGGTTGTGCATCTGCATGCTATTAGATTGGAATTTTCATGAACTAATAACAAGGAAGAATATGAAGACTTGATTCAGGGGATGATCCTTTCTCAAGAAAATAAAATATAACATCTAATTGTAACTGGCAACTGAGAGTTGGTGATCAATCAGATTACCGAGAGGTATAAAATAAAAAAGGAAAGACCTAAGTTATATTTCAAAAGAGTTAATGAATTGATGGAATATTTCAGTTCCTTCAACATTTCTTTCATTCCAAGGGACAAGAATCACAAGGCAGGTGCATTATCCTTTCTAGCCTCATTTTCAAACCCAAATGATATCCAAAGAAAAATGTCTTTCCAGGTAGAAAGAGCTTTCTGAATGTCCATGCCCGATAACATTGAATATTTGCAAGTATTTGAAAATGATGAACAACTGGGAATTTTTTTGTTGAATGATGATGATGATTAAGATGATCACTCTTCTGTTTCCCCCAAATATTATATACAATCTGATTTTTTTTTTACGAAAGATGATCATGCTAAGAATATCCTTGAATAATTTTCAGTTTGAAAAGTGCAAGAGACAAGAAAAGTCAATATTGGAATTAACAGTTCCCAAAAATATGTCAACTTGAGAGTTGATTTCACCACTAAGGAAGTTGATCAATATGTTTCCTTGTTAAAAGAATACATTGATGTGTTTGATTGAACCTATGATGATTTGAAATCTTACGATAAAATTATATTTCAATATATCATTCCTTTGAGCGAAGAAGCAAATCGAGTGAAGTAAAAAATAAGGATGATGAATCCAAAACTAAAACCTCTGGTAAAGATTGAATTGGATAAATCGAAGAAGGAAAGAATAATTTATCCCATTAGAAACCGAGACTGGCTTTCAAATCTTGTGATTGTAAGAAAAAATACCATGGAAATTCATATGTTTGTTGACTTCAGAGACCTTAACATAGCAAGCATAAAGAATAAATTTCCTTTACCTAAGATGGAATTCCTTCTCCAACAAGTCACTGGATCAACCTGCATGTCCATATTGGATGGTTTTTCTGGATATAACCAAGTCTTGGTGGCTAAGGAAGATGGGGAAAATAAGACATTTATCACACCTTGGGAGACATATGCATATGCTATAATTCCCTTTGGTTTGAAGAATGCTAGAGCCACATTCCAGAGGGCCATGGATCATGCATTTAACAGTTTGATAGGAAAATTTATGGAAGACTATCAAGATGACTTGATTGTGCATTAAAAAACAAGGCATGATCATGTCCATCATTTGAGAAACATTTTTGAAAGATGTAGACTATATGGTGTCTCTCTAAATCTAAAGAAATGATTGTTTGTTGTAACTCAAGGCAAATTGTTGGGACACATTGTGTGCAAGGAATGGATTTACATAGATCTGGAAAGAGTTAAATCAATAAATGAGCTCAACACCCTGACATCCAAAAAGGGAGTTGAATCATTTTTTGGCAAGATCAATTTTGTTGTAAGATTTGTTCCTGACTATGAAAGTATCCTAAATCTGATCAATTTCTTGTTGAAAAAGGAGAAGAGGTTCGAATGGACAACGGATACTCAAGAGGCTTTCAATAATATCAAAGGAGAAATCACCACAGCTACAGTCCTCATTAGTATGGATTTTCAAAGGGATTTCATCATCTATTCATTTACTACAGAGATAGTTGTTGCATCTGTTCTTACTCAGAATAATACGAAAGGAGAATAAATCCCAATAAGTTTCATGATAAAAACTCTACATGACTATGAGTTTACGTATTCAGAATTGGAAAAGAAACCCTTGGTTCTTATAAAAGCAATAGCGCATTTTAAGACGTAGATATTTAACTCCCATGTTATTTACTATGTTCCCTCATCGCCAGTGAAGATTCTTCTAAATCAACAATTGAGAGAAGGAAAATGGGCTAACTGGTTGGAAAACATACAAGAATATGATATCGAGATTAAACCTTTAAAATCTATCAAAGGACAAGGTTTATGCAAGCTCATCACGAATGATTATTCTTTGGATGGAATTATTTAAATTTTAGTAGGAGAAATGTTAGTTGATTCATATTGGTATGGCGATATTATATTCTATTTAAGGTCTAAGAAATTTCCTATCACTATGAACTCCAAGGAGTGAAGAACATTGAAGATGAAGGAAAATCAATATGTGTTTATTCTTGATATATTGTTCAGGAGAAATTATGATGGTATACTACTAACATGCATTGATGAAAACCAATCCCAAGAAATGATGAGATAATTCCATGAAGTAATATGCGATGGACACTTTGCACCTACTTCCACCACTCACAAGATAATGAGGGTTGGATTCTACCGGCCATAAATATTCAGAGACTCGTATGCCACAATGAAGAGATTTGTGATGCCTTTACAACCCATAATTGTATAACAACCGTTCTCCCAAAGGGGACTTGATATTGTCGAGCCAATTAATTTGAAATCTAGTGAGGGGCATATGTACATTTCATGAAATGGCCAGAAGCGTTGGCATTAAAGAAGGTTGATTCTAAATAGATAATTAAGTTCCTCAAAGATAATATTTTGTCGATATTTGGTGTCCACGATAAATTTATCATAGATAATGGTTCGATTTTCATCGGGTCAAAGTTTACGAAGTTTTGCAGAGAATATGGAATTATGATGGGTCAATCATCGAATTATCATCCACAAACAAAATACTTGTTCAAATACTGAAGAAAACAATTGAAAATAACGAAAGGAATTGGCATTTGAAGTTGGATGATGCGTTGTGGGAGAGTAGAAAAAATCCAAAAGACCAACACTGGGATGTCCCCTTATACATTGGTTTATGGTAAGGAAGCAAAAATTCCAATTAGCCTCTTATTTTTTCCATTTCTTTTCCCTCTTCTATACTTACCCAAATTCCCCTTTTCTTTTCTCCCTTCTATTCTCCCTTTATAATTACTATACTTAGTCATTTGTTTAAAAAATGACGGGTTGGCGGACTCGTGGGTTCTCACTTCCTATTCCTCATATCATGAATCCAAAATACTGTCGTATCATCCTATACTTAACCGTTTATGCACTCGTGGGTTCCTGCATTGGAGGGTTTCAAACTTTCATATCCCATGTTTTGTGATATACATTTTGCACCTAAAAGATCCGCGATCTACGTTTTTACCATCAGACTCCCCGAGATCCTATGTATCTCATATATCCTATATTGAGTCTGACTGACCGCATTAAAACACTTATCCAATTTTTGAGCTTTTTCAATGGTGGGTTCGTGGGTTCATGGGTTGGTGGGTTCACAAAAATCCCAAGTCCTAATTGCTCTTTTCCGTCCCCGCCACCTTCGCGCTTTTCCCAATATCCATTTGCTATGGTTTAATGCTAATAACTTATCATGCAGGTCCCGTAAATATTTTCATTAATAAGCGAGGGGCTCGAAGAAATTTTTATTATTAAACCACATTAAATTATGATATGCGAAAGATTGTATTATATCTCTCAAGCATTCATTTCAAATATTATCTAGATTAAAAGAACGCTCTCGTCAACTTGTGACAGCAGCAGCTCGACAATATTTCTGCGAAGGTACTTTGAACATTTTTGGACGTGAGGACTAGAAATTTTAGTGTTCTAGAGCGTATTCTTACTATTCATCCCCTTCTACTTAGAAGGAAGTAATTTGGATGTCCAAAATTGATCGTGCAAGCTGTGTTCCTGAGGTTTTTGACTGCAAGGAACTGGTCTCCTGGTGCACTGAGAAATATATACCAAGTCAGCAGATTATTCAACTTCAAGATCATTCTCCCATCTCTCGTTCACCTCAAGTGTTCCTTAAAATTCTAAACCCAGAGCCGACACTCACCTTCAAAGGTGAATATTGCAGGGACTTCTTGAAAACAAATGACAACGTCCTAGACCTCTTGCGTGAATTATTGGAGAATATCACGACCATGCCTGAAGATATTACCACTTTGCAGGTCAACTCTTTCAAAAACCCTTTTTGGAAATTTATTGGTTATTCACCAGACTGACCGACCAAGAAAATATTGCCAGTATTTATCGTATCATTCTTTATATCTTATATTTCACTGTCAAGGAGCGAGCCCTTTTCGATTGGAGAAAATTGATTTCCATTGAAACCTCTTCCCAATTGTCACAATACAAAAAGATAAGAAATTCTTTATGGCACCTTATTTGGTATTTGCGATATCACATTACTGTCAATTTCCTAAAATTTATATCTACAAGAAGGTAAATTGTGAATTTGACCGAGTGAGCTTTTGGTACCAAGCATTGTGGAGGCACAAAGCTTCCCTGTGTTTTTATGAAGTTTTAAATGACTTTGTCTCGGTTTTTAAAGGATTTTTGTTTGGAAAAATACCTAGATAAAAGGGGACCTTGGAGAAAATGGAAAATTACAATGTTATCATGATTTTCAGTTCTAAGGAAAATCCCTCCTTTCTTTCATGCAATATATTTCAAAGAATTTTTATTACAGAAGTTGCAAGGAAATATAAATTATGGCTACACTTTTTTCATCAGAAATGGAAAAAGCAATTCATACCCTTGCCTTGGAAAATTGGGGACTTCGTATTCATAAATATAAACAAAATCGATGAATTTGAAACCACTTCCACAACCTGAATATCAAGTATGTTGAAAGGATAAAAGGGTTTGACCCTAACGAATTATTTTTGGAACATATGTTAACATTGGGTTTTAGCAATTCATTTATCCACACTGTTCTAGGAGAATAATAAAATAATAACTTGGGTGCCCCTACTGTAACACACTCGACCCATAAATACCTTTTCTAGGGATGGGGAATCAAATTTTTGTTCTTTCTAACTATCTCAAATCCTAATTTTGGTATCTTTATGGGTTACTATTGGTCACAAGCTTTCTAATGGTCACCATCGCACTAAAGTCTGAGCTCTGGTCTGCAAGTTATGGCCTCCCAAAGTTACCTGAGCATTGTTAGTTGGGGTCTTTGGCATTTTTCACTGAACAATCCTTTTTCCTAATCCCCAAAGCCCTGAAATATTGCCACGTTTCCTTATCCATTTGACGATCGATGTTCGGTGTTTTACGTTGAACATCCCCTTTTGGGTGTTTCGACTGTCGAAAATCGACAATCGGTGTCCTACACTTTCGGTGTTTTGGCAATCGACGATTGTCATTGAAAGTTCAGTGTTTGATGGTAGACAATATTCATTGAGAATCCTTGTACTATAATACAACCAAATCTTCCAAACTCTTGAACGTTTCCAGACTCTCGGAGTCTCAGACACATCACCAACCACGTTGTCTAAGTGGGCATGAACCATAAGTTGACATGTCGCAAGGGACTGGGGTGACACGTGTCCTTATTAGCGGGTGAAACGTATCATTATTTATTAGGAATAAGGGGTCTATGAATAAAACATATCTGGGTGACACGTGGCATGTGTAAACTAGGTCCACATCACCTTGTATGACGTCAGGATTCCACGTCATCTTGGAATGATACTTAGCTAGCCCTTGGATCTCACGGTTCATAAGATTCCACGTAGATCCATATATCTACAACTCTCATTACTTCACGGCTCCAGAATTCAAACCTTACCAACTCCTCATGTCACAAATTCCACAAAGAGCCATGTCTTCGGACTCACTAATCTGGCGCCATGTGTTCTCATCCTACCAATGTCCAAGATTCATTTTGACGTTCGTGACTTCAAAGGTTTTCACACTCTGAAAACTCTTGGTTAAGATCCTCTGGAGTACTAAGTCTCTAGACTATATGATATATTTCCATGTATTCTCTCATCCTATGGATCTAGTTCGATGGATAACCTTTGACAGAGGGCAAGTATGGGACACATGTTGCTCCACGAAGCACTCCCAGTTGGTTGGGTAGTCGAGGGTGGGTTTCTTTGATTGACGACTGAGAAGGATCCCAAAGGATACAAGGATCGATGGTCCTCGTCACTTTGTAATTTTTTCATGTATCGTCTAGATCTTTCTCCATACCACGCCATATCTATCGCCATGTGTACTTACATCCATGGCTAGGATTTACTCTAGCTTGGAGAGCTCTAGGGAAGTTCACGCGTCCCTCTACAACTGAATACACTAAATTGTGGATATCTATTGATATGTGGACATGTGTCCTTCCACTTTCAATGGTCTCGATTAAATTCACAACTCTGACATTCAGGATTTTCAGCACTAGACCACTCCTATTCTCCCAAAGTATAACTTCGTTGAAGCACTTAACGCTTCCCTTCCTAGGTCCGATCTAATGGATAAAGAGATCCACACTAGATCCCCAGATCGATGGTCCTCATCTATTCATGACTCCAGACTTCAACTACTTTTGAGTTTTATGGATTCATAAGTTCCTAAGTCTTGAAGCCAAAAAGGATAGCTCCTTTCAGACTAGCGCAGGGCTCCCAGACCCTGGTCATATAGATCCTTTGGAAATTCTAGGGAGCTAAGCGCTAATATTTTTTACAGTAAATGGGTTAAGGATGTGGGCATGATCCCTTGGTTAGATGGGTGGATAGTGTCAATGGAAAATCCCCTTCTCCCAGAGAGATGAACCTGTCATTCCCGCTAAGGTGAATTCAAAGGAACGATAAGACTTAGACGTTTTAGTTACTCCTACCCCAACTCTCCTGTGGATTCACATCCCATGACTCTCTAGCAGCTAAACTGAGATAATTCAAAGATCATATAAATACAAAATTTTATAGAAGCCAAAGAGAATTTATAATAACTTTTAAAATATTTAAATACTTAATCATAAACATGTTCAATCCATCTTCACATCCAATATATATACACAAAGTATGATAATACTTATCATAAATGGAGAATATGAAGAGAATGATGAAAGGGGTTCATATTTCCTCCCATCCATAGGCACAACCACTCTCGACGGAATTACCAATGGCCACCCCCAAGCTAGACCATGATTCTTTGCGAGAGATTCTTTCTTCTTGCTCTGCAATAGTCAGGGATGAAGGTTACTCTCCTCATCCCACATAAATATTGGCGACTGGTTTTCTCCACTCCAAGCAAGGAGGTTTGCGCGAGCACTTTTAGAGTCACTTGTTAGCCTCGTTTATCGACTTGTAGAGAAACCTTGCCCATGGTTTCTTTTAGCCAAACTAATCTTATTTCTCAGATCTTCTCTCCACTCCAGAGTCGAAGTGTTCTTTTCTTCTTCTCTAGATTGTTCTCTTTTCTCTGCTATCTTGTAGATTTTTGTCTATCCCCCGAATTACATCCTTTCTTTCCTTCCTCAGCAAGGTTTCATGGGTCCAAATCCTAATTCATGGTCAGGTATAGAAGCCTTACATATGGGTACCTTGCCTCATCTCCTCATTAACTCTTGAGGATTTCCTTCCATATACTAGCCCGACTGGTAATTCATTTCTAGGTCAGAGGACTATTGAGCAATTATACCTAGTAGGTACTAGTTTGATGAGGGTCATCTCAACCATTATTGGTTTCCCCTCATCATATCTCTCAGTGCATCCATGGACTATCTTGGAAAACTCTCCCCCTTTCAGCAGTTGTGCAACACATATCCAATTTCTATTAATAACATAAAATTCATACATTGACCCTTTTATACAAAGGTTCATCAAATCAGACATTCACACGTATTTTTTCCGCCATAGTCTCTTGGAAAATTATAGTTATATTTACAAACTAGGGGAAACAAGGGTATTACAATCCCCTCCCCCTTAAAGAAACATCATCCTCAATGTTCTATCTACCGATGTGCTCTATATGTACAGAAGTAAACAAAAATGGATATGCTTGTTTCACAACATCCTCCATTTCCCATGTAGCCTCATCTAGGACAAATTGTTTCCACTACACCTTGACTTGTACAATGGTTATGTTCCTGGGTGAGGTTTCCTTCCTGACTATTATGCATTGAGTTTCTTGCAGGAATTCTCCCTCGGGTTCCACCTGAATCATACACTAGTCAATAATATGATTAGAATAATGTACATACTTATTTAATAAAGAAACATGGAAAATATTATGTTCCTTCACTGTGGGAGGAAGTGCTAGACGATAGGCTACTGGTCCCACTCTATCCAAAACTGCAAAGGGTCCACAATACTGAGGTGTCATCTTGGTATAAGCTCCCATCCTAAAAGATATTTTTCTGGGTCTAACTCAGAGATACACATGATCCCATTCTTTGAACTCTCTAGCAGTCCTTTTCATGTTTGCATAGCTCTTTTGTCTATCCTTGTCTATCTTCAAATTTTGTTTGATATGAATTACTTGTTGTTCCATTTCCTTTAGCATATCTGGCTCGATTGCAAATTTTTCTATTGGGTTGTTCCAACTGATTGGAATGGTGCATTGCCTTCCATAGAGGGATTTAGAAGGGCTCATTTTTAATGACTCTTGATAGCCATTGTTGTAAGAAAATTCTACCAGTGGTAGGTAGTCCTCCCACTTCTTGGATTGATACATTATGTGCATCCTCAACATGTCTTCTAACACTTGGTTTACCCTCTCTGTCTTCCCATCAGTTTGGGGGTGATAGGCTATACTAAACAACATTTGTTTTTCAAAACCAACAAACAAATATTTCCAAAACTTTGAAGTAAATTTTGTATCTCTGTCAGATATAATTTCCTTAGGCATGCCATCCAGTCTAAACATTTCTTTCATGAAAATGATGGAAATATATATTGCCTGGAAAGTTGACTTGACGAGTATGAAGTGAGTATCCTTGCTCAGTTTTTCCACAACTACCATGATGGCATCATTATGTTTGGTTTATCTTGGTAATCTTGTGATGAAATCCATGGATATGGTTTCCCATTTCCATTCGAGACTTTGTAGGGGATGCAACAAACCTACTAGGTGTCATTGCTCTACCTTTGCTGACATTCTAAACACTTAGCTAAGTAATCAACTATTTTATTTTCTAGTATGGGCCAATAAAATAGTTTCCTAGTGGTCGTGATCATGTTATGATAACCAGGATGACCAGTATATGGTCTTTTGTGTAGTTCATCCATTATGAACCTCTTCAATTCGTCACAATTTGGAATATACAATATGCCCTTGTAAGTCAGCAGACCATCATTATGCATCTGATAGAATTCGTACTTCATCCCCGTGGGCTCTTGCTTTAGGTATGATGTCACGATATTGAAAAATGCATATGTTTCTTGTGTAGTTTTGACCCTTTCTTTGAGGTATGATTCACCGGTGCTTACAACTACCAAGTGAACCAATTTCATGCTCCTACTTAGGGAATCAACCACCCTATTCTCCTTTCCTTTGACATGTTGATTTAAAAATCAAACTCACTAAGGAGAGCCATGCACCTAGCTTGTTTTAGGTTGAGTTTTGGTTGGTCAAACAAATACCTTAACCCACTATGGTATGTCATAAGTAAACATATTCTACCTAAGAGGTAATGCCTCCACATTTTTAAAGCATGCACTATGGCATCCAATTCCATATAGTGGGTTACCTAATTGACTTCATTCTCATTCAATTTTTTGGATTCGTAGCAAATCACATGTCCTTCTTGCATAAGGACTCCCTCGATCCCTTCCTTGCAGGCATATGTACACATAAGAAATTCCTTGTTTGGGTCTACAATCTTTAGTACAAGTGCATTGGTGAGAAGGTATTTCAACTCTTGAAATATTTCTTCACATTCTGATGTCCAAATGAATTTAACCCCCTTTTTCTGAAGAGAGGTGATTGGGCAACCAATCCTAGAGAATCCCCTTATGAATCTCCTATAATATCCTGCTAGGCCCATAAAGGATATGATATCAGACATATCCTTTGGGGTGGGACAATACATGATGGATTTAATATTGTCAGGATCAACTGCCACTCCTTTGTCAGAAATAACATGGCCTAAGTAATGGAATTTTTTTCTGGAAAAAGTCACACTTACTAAGGTTAGCATAGAGTTGATGTTCTCTTAGTACTTGGAGTACTAGCCTAAGATGTTATTCATGTTATTCCCTATTCTTGGAGTAGATTAGGATATCATCAATGAAAACCAACACAAACCTATCCAAGATCTTTTTGAATACATTATTCCTTAAGCACATAAAAGTGGTTGGTGCATTGGTAAGACCAAATGGCACCACCACAAATTGATAGTGACCATACATTGTCCTAAAGGTTGTCTTGTTGATGTCTTCATATTTAATTCGGACCTGATGGTATCCATACCTCAATTCAATATTGTAGAATATTGTAGCAACCCTTATTTGATCAAATAATTCATCGATCCTTGGTAACATATGCCTATTCTTGATGGTCATCTTATTGAGTTTTCTATAATCTATGCACAATCTGAGTGTGCCATCTTTCTTTTTCACAAACAAAGTTGGTTCTCCCCATGGAAACACACTAGGATGAATGTATACTTTGTCCCACATATCATTCAATTGTAGTTTGAGATCAAATAGCTCTGGTGTACTCATCCTATAGGGTGTTCTAGACATTGGCACCATTCCTGGTACAAGTTCTATTGAAAAATCAATATCCCTTCTTGGAGGTAGACCTATCACCTCTTGTGGGAATACATATTTATATCCTCTTAATATGGGATGGTATCCATACCTGATGGTATCCATACCTCAAGTCAATATTGTAGAATATTGTAGCAACCCTTATTTGATCAAATAATTCATCGATCCTTGGTAACATATGCCTATTCTTGATGGTCATCTTATTGAGTTTTCTATAATCTATGCACAATCTGAGTGTGCAATCAGAAGGTCATAAGATCCTAAAGGAAGTATGTTTAGGTTCTCTTGGGTGGGAAACCCACTTATAACAAATTGGCATGCTGGTATGACCTATGTTACTTTTATTTTGGTTACAGTGGATAGTTGTAACAACCATGATTTAACATGTTTAACTTGTTGCAATTTACATTTCTCAATAGTTTGATGGGAAACATAACTCAAATTAGAACCAGGGTCAATTAAAATGGAAACAAAATGGTTGGAAATCATAACTTCCATCTCCACCACTGAAGCTTGGTGGTCAATGCAAGATACCAGATATAATAAATACACAAAACATAAATAAAATGATAGAAATGAAAGAATAACAGTAATATAATGAGCATAATCTCCACAATAACACATAAATAATATGAGAACAACAACTGAAATAGCACTTTGATTCAGAAAGCAATGTTCACAGGCCTCTTCGAGGGGGAAACCTCCAGTTGAGCAGTGCTCTGTTACAATAATCTTCAAGCTAGGGTTTTCATACCCTCGACCCTTATTATACTAAATATGTCTATTAAGAGAAGCATCTAGAGGAAGATCCTTCTAGAAGCGGAAGCTTCTATTAGGTCTTCTTACATCTGCCTTATTATATTTTATTGAAAGGCCTTATTAATATTGACCTTTATTACATCTAAATAGATTTATTTACCTATGTGCGGGTTAGGACCTTAACATGTCTGCCCCCTTAAAAAAAACCTTGTCCTCATGGCTTGAGATGTGGAAACTACTGCAGAATGATAGTTGGTTCCCAAGTGGCATATGTTGGGGTCATATCTTTCCACTGTACTAGCACTTCCTTGATGGTTCTCTGACACAGGCGATGCTCACGCTGGTTCAAAACTGCTTCTGGTTGTAGCCAAATGGATCCTTCTTTAGCTAACTCTGGAAGGTTGGTTTGAATTTGGCACCTACTTCCAATCACCTTCTTCAAGCATGAAACATGAAAAAAAGGATGTAGCTTCGACTAACTAGGAAGAGATGACTGATATGTGACTTGTCCCACACACTTGAGAACTGTGTAAGGGCCATAAAATTTGGGCGCTAGCTTATAACAATGCTTGGCCTTAAGGGAAGTTTTCTTATATGGTTGTAGTCTCAGAAACACTTGATCCCCTTCTGCAAATTGACATTCAGAGCGACCTTGATCTGCTTGTTGTTTCATTCAATTATGCGCCATGACCAAGTTCTCTTTAAGGGTACAAAGGATATCCTCTCGGACTGTAAGTGTTTGGTCAACTGCGTGGACCTTCGAGGTACCCGGTAAGTATGAGAGAATTGAAGGTGGCTTCTGTCTATATATCGCTTCAAAAGGAGTCATGCGAGTGGCTGTATGGTATGTAGTGTTGTACCACCATTCGGCTAGGGGTAACCATTGAGCCCACTGGTGTTGTTTTTCAGAGGCAAAGCACCTCAGATATGTTTCCAAACACTTGTTGACAACTTCCATTTGACCATCCGCTTGGGGATGATAAGCTGAGCTAAGATGCAATTGTGTGCCTTGTAGCTTAAACAGTTCTTGCCAAAAATTGCTTGTGAAAGTTGGGTCACAATCATAAATAATAGAGTGTGGCATGCCATGAAGCTTGAATACCTGGTCCATGAAAATTTGAGCCACCGTGGATGAAATAAATGGGTGGTGAAGAGCCCAAAAATGAGCATACTTGGAAAGGCGATCCACCACCACCATTATGACTGATTTATTCCCCGATTTGGGTAAGCCTGTAATAAAGTCCATAGAGATATCCTTCCAAATAGTAGGGGGAATCGAAAGCGGTTGGAGGGTTCCCGGAGATTTGACTGTTTCTCCCTTGTTGCGTTGACACACCTCACATTCAACAACAAACTTATGGATGTCCTGTTTCATACCATCCTAGAAAAAAGAATGTTTGACCCAGTCATATGTTTTGGTGAACCTTGAGTGCCCCATTGTGGGTGTAGCATGAAGCTTAGAAATTATCGTGGATTTCATCTTGGATTGTTTACTTAAATACAAGCGGTCTTTGTATCGAAGCTCATCCTGGAGCCAGGAGTACCCTAGGGGAGCCGGAGTCTTGTTCTGCAGTTGCTGGATCAGATGCAAACTTTTGGGATCTTGAAGCCATTCCTGGCGCACAGCTTGGAGCCAATTGGGTACAATGAAGGAAAGAGAAAAAAGGGATCCTTCATCTTCATATTTTTGGGAGAGTGCATCCGCCACGACATTGTCTTTTCCCTTCTTGTAAATTATCTCATAATCATATCCAAAGAGCTTAGTCACCCATTTTTGTTGCTCCTGGGAGGAAATGCGTTGTTCTAGAAAGTACTTGAGGATTTGATGGTTGGTCTTAATTTGGAAGCATTTCCCCAAGAGATAAGGATGCCAAAGCTCAACGACATGCAGAATTGCCAACATTTCCTTTTAATAAATGGGTTTTCCCAGATTCCTTTCAGACAGTTGCTTGTTGGTGAAGGCCAAAGGTTGACCCTCTTGCATAAGGAAAGTGCCGATTCCTTTCCCTGAGGCGTCACATTCCAACACAAAGGTCTTTGTGAAATCAGGAAGGACCAGAACCAGAGTGGTGCACATGGCCATCTTCAAGGTTTGAAAATATTGAGCAGCGACTGGAGTCCAAGTGAAAGAGTTCTTTTTTAGGAGAGCCATGAGAGGTGCTGCAATCTTTCCATAGTTCTTAAAAAACTTGCAATAATACCCTGTTAGACCCAAAAATCCATGAAATATTTTGAGAGTCTTTGGGTGTAGCCAGTCTTGCATAGATTCAATCTTTTTCAGGTCCACCCTTATGCCATCCTTTCCCACCATATGACCCAAGTATTCTACTTCTGAGGCACCAAAATCACATTTGGAATGTTTCAGGAAAAGTTGGTGCTGAGAGAGTAGGTGGAAAACTTGATCCACATGAGTAAGATGGTTTGTCCAGGTTTTTCTATAGATGAGGATATCATCAAAGAAAACTAATAAAATATGATGGAGAAAAGGGTGGAAGACATGGTTCATGAGGCTCTGGAAGGTGGAGGAGGCGTTACACAAGCCAAAGGGCATGAACAAAAACTCATAGTGGCCCTCATGAGTGCGAAAGGATGTCTTGGGAATGTCGGCCTCTTTCATACATATCTAGTGATAGCCCGAGCGAAGATCAAGTTTGGTAAAGAATTGGGCGCCACTCAATTCATCCAGGAGGTCATCAATGATAGGAATGGGAAATTTGTCTTTGATGGTCATTTTTTTGAGAGCACGAAAGTCAGGACACATTCTCCAAGAACCTTATTTCTTCAGTACCATGACGATCGGAGATGAGTAAGGGCTCATATTAGGACAGATGACGCCTGCAGTAAGGAGTTCCTGGACCATTTTATCAATTTCATTTTTTTGTGCAAAGGGGTGGCGATATGGATGGATATTGTGGGGAAGGCTTCCTGGGACAAGGGGAATGGAATGATCATGAACACCGTAGGAAGGAGGGAGTCCTTGGGGAGTGGAAAATACCATTTGATATTTAGAAAGGGGAGCTTGGAGGTCTTGGGGCACTGGGGGTGTCTATGTGGCTTGTATGGCATGGAGTTGGGAAATGACACCAGAATGGCCTTTTTTGAGCAGCTTTTCCATGTGATGAGAACTGATGACCTCAGGTGAACTAGTAGTGATTCCTTGGAATTTATATTGGTGGCCTTCTTGGTCGAATTGCATGGTTAAGTTCTAAAAATCCATGAGAATGGGACCCAAAGTCCTTAGCCAGTCTGCACCCAACACAATGTCACAACTGCCCACGTCAATAGAAAACATATGGGATTTTAGGTGGTAATCACCGATTTGGAGACACACATTTTCATAGTGTCCTCCACATTTCATAGAACCACCATTGGCAATCATGATTTGGAAATTATTGACAGCATGTATGTAGCAATGGGTTTCTTGGGCAATGTGGCGATGAATAAAATTGTGGGTGCTGCCACTATCAACCAGAATGATGACCTTTCGGTTCTTGAGGTAACCGACTAACTTGAGGGTTTGGGGGGCAGAGAAGTGAATGAGAGCATTGAGGGAAATGATCAGTTCCACTTCGGGAGGGTCGGAGGGAGGGTTTATGTCGGTGATTTCTGGTGACTCGGGCACAAGGGGAGTTTCAACATCCTCTTCTAGAATATCCTCAGAGATGGCCATAAAAAGATTTTGTTCCTTACATTTCTGGCCCGAGAAATATTTGTCATCATAATTATAATAGAGGCCTTTGAGTGGGCGTTCATCCATTTCATCCCTAGTCATTTTTTGGACCTTTAATGGGGCGGAGGGAGTAGTGCAGTTTACTGGTTTAGGGCGAGGGATAAAGGAAGGCTTACGGTTTTGAGAGGAAACAATTTGTTGTGCTTCTTTATCTTTTTTAGTAGCCTCCACCCAAGTCGCATGTCGAGCCATGAGGACATGGGCCTGAATCTCCTCCTTGAGGCCACTAATAAAACATTATTGAAAGAAAGCATTAGTCATGCCCTCTGTTCGAAAAGCTAGGTGCTCAAATGCAGTTATGAAGTCTTCTACTGTTCCTGATTGTTTCAATTTTGTCAAATGGCCCAAATGGTTGGTGTCAGTGTCAAAGTGTTCATAAAGCTCAGTCACAAATTGGGTCCAAGCAATATACCCTTGACAGGAAGTTTTTCTCCATTGCCACCATTGCCAACATTCCTTATCTAGATGGAGAACACCATACCGAAGTTTGGCCAAGTCATCTGTAATGTTGTAGAGAGAGAAATAATGTTCCATTTGGGTGACCCAACCGGTGGGGTACGAGCCATCAAATTTGGTTACATCCGCCCGTGGAAGGAATATGTCCCATTGAAAGTGATAGGGCTGAAAGGTATGGGAATGGGAAGAATTTTCACCTTTAGTCTTTGTATGTGCGTCAGGAAAAGGGTCATCGGTAGGGATCTTGAGTTTGGTGCAGAGTGATGCAAAGACAGATTCAAGTTGGATGGTCAGTTCTTGTTTGACTTTCGCCATTGCGAACTGCAGAGATGCATTTATGGTGGTATTGATGGATGTATCATAGGAGGCAATAGTAGCACTGATTTGTTGCACTTCTTGTTGGGTCTCGAGGAAATTAGATTGCAAGGTGTTGAAGCGAGACTCTAGTTCTTGGCTATGGCTATGGGCCATGAGGATGGGTGAACTGAAAAGGGAGCAGGTGGGGTCAGAAATTTTTTCAGAAAAATGATATGGATGAATGTGATAAGGGAGAAGAGATGAATCTAATGGAATAGGTCTCAAATAATGGTGAAGA
>ML784602.1:71823-85115 GCA_009831015.1 Picea engelmannii
TGTAGTGCTAAAATACCCAAATTCTTAACCAGAAAGAAATGTGTATTTACTTGGCAACCCGAACACAAATGCGTGGCAATAAATTTGTTTATGTTTATGTTTATTCTCCCCAAGGGTTAGGTATTCAAGGGTTCTACAAACACAGGTTTTCCCTGTGCTATAGCTCTCTGATATACGTGCGGGGTCCAACAGTAGTACTCGACCCAATATCTCAGGGCACTAACTAAGGAGGATAGACCGTACCCTTAGCCGTACTACCCGACTACCCAGGTACTATGGAGTATCTTCCCGAGTGTTGTTCTCGGTGACACTATAGCAGTCCGACGGCTGATAGATTTATCTAAAGAGGGCTTTAAGAAATCTAGGTCGATCCGTACACAGGTGTTGTCTGATGTGCTACCACTTGAAGGGGTACCAACAGGGGTTACAAGGGTGGCCAACAGATGTGCGCTTAATAACCACTTGTATTTCCTGTGTGTATGAATCCCTCAACTGTGGGTTTATACTCTTAACAATAGATCTCTATGGCTTAAAGACGTCGGAATACGTCTCTACCCTGGAAAAAACAATACCCACAATTTCTTCCAAGGAAAGTGCTCTGATACCACTTACAAGATACTAGATATAATAAATATGCAGAACATAAATAAAATTCTAGAAATGGAAGAATAACAATAATATAACTAGCATAATCTCCACAATAACATAGAAATAATATGAGAACAACAATTGAAATAGCACTTTGATTCAAAAAACAATGTTCACAGGCCTCTTTGAGGGGGCAACCTCCAGTTGAGCAACGCTCTGTTACAATAATCTTCAAGCTAGGGTTTTCATACCCTCGACCCTTATTTATACTAAATATGTCTATTAAGAGAAGCATCTAGAGGAAGATCCTTCTAGAAGCGGAAGCTTCTATTAGGTCTTCTTACACCTGCCTTATTCTATTTTATTGAAAGGCCTTATTAATATTGACCTTTATTACATCTGAATACATTGATCTACCTATGTGCGGGTTAGGACCTTAACAATCAACTTCTCTATTATCCAAGGCTGCATACATTTGTGGTATGATCCTAGCCACATAATCAATTATGGTATCCTCTTGTATGTTTTATACCCTCCCATTGTTTTGTTTCCTATGTGGACAGTCCCTAAACAAATGTTCCTTTCCACAACCCCAACATTTCAAGGGTTCTGTCTTCATGTTATCAATATTACTTGAAGCTTATTCGAATGGTTTGTTTCCACTGTGGGATGGAAAATTTTGATGATAGACACTTCTTCCAGGAAGGCTCATCCTAGAGCTCTTCCCATGGTTCTTAAATCTTGAGGATTTAGACCCCTTCTTCTTGAATCCTGAATTGTTTTTCTTCTTCTAGTCTTCATGGGGTTATGTCTTATTATTGAATTGCTCATAGCAATACGTTGCCTCTCAAATAATATCTTCTAAGGTCTTTGTCTCATCAAACTCAATTATGTCCCAGTAGGACTAAGTTAGTCCACTAATAAATCGTTGCATCTTTACTTTTTCATCCTTTATGTAGGGAACATACCTCATCAACTCGAGAAATTTGTTGATATATTCATCTATGGTGAATTGTCCCAGCTTGAGTTGATAGAACTCCTTGGTCTTCCCATCAAAGTAATTTTATGACAGATACTTTTTCTTGAAGTATTTCTCAAATTGTTTACATGAAAAGTCCTTCTCATGGATTCCTTTCACATTCCTAAGGTCCTCCCACCAAATGGAGGATTTCCCATCCAGGTTGAAAATGGCTATCCAAGCCTTTAAGTTTTCTAAGTAGTCATCGAATTTGAAGTACTTCTTCAAGCCGAGTATCCAAACTTTTTCTTCTTCCCCCTTCTTAATATATCCATAGAAGGTGGGTGGTTTGGATTTATTGAACTCTTCAGGGTCATGACTCTTGGATTTTTCCCTCTTCTTTCTTCACGTCTAGGAATGGGAACTAGTTTTTCCACTAGAATATCCCTTGGAGTTGTCAGTGTAATCAACATAGGGATCTTCTATTGAGTGTCTCTTGGGTCCATGTTGGGGCTTATTTGAGGTGCTCTTCCTAGTGTGGCCACTTTCAGGACCATGCTTCTGTATCTCAGGTGGACTTGGGGTTTTCTTAGTATGATGCCTGTCCACATGATTGCCAGCTGAACCATGTTGCATTTGCCTTTGTATATCTGATAGAATTTGTAGTAGGATTGCATTAATTTCAGTCTATTTTTCCTTCTCCTTGATCATCATTATAAATATGTAATTATTCCATGAAGCTTCTTACAATTTCAACCAAATCTGGAGGGGTTTCCACTACCCTCCTTTCATCATATTCTTCTTCTCTATTGTGGGAGATCTCCCCCAACTCATGGTGTGTCACAATCCCTTACATTGTATTTTTCATTATTTTCACTGACTTATTGAGTGATGATAAAACATTTTATGTTAGTTACTAATCTACCAATTTATAATCAACACATATTATTGCAACATGAAGTTTAGCTTCTTTATTTGGAAACATTAACAATATACAGTGCAGACTGCAAAGGCATATATCATCAGTAGATGGTTTTGTTCCTCTCTTTAGTAGAGGTTCATACAAGTTTCTTATAGGAGGTAGGTAAGGTAGGGTGTTTCCCCCTAAAGTTCTCTAATAATATGTTTATGTGACTCGTGCATGAGCCCAAGCAGACAAAGTGTTGTTTCCATGATTTGATACCAATTTGTAACACACCCGACCCTTAAATACCCTTTCTAGGGATGGGGCATCAAATTTTTGTACTTTCTAACTATCTCAAATCCTAATTCCTGGATCTTCATGGGTTACTGATCATCATGAGATTTCTAAACATCACACTAAAATATGAGCTCTGGTTTGCAAGTTATGGCCTCCCAAAGTTACCCGGGCATTGTTCGTTGGGGTCTTCGAAATTCAACACTGAACAATCTTTTTTCCTAGTCCCTGAAGCCCCAAAATCTTGTCATGTGGCCTTAGTCATTCGACGATCGATTTTTGACATTTTACATTGAACTTCCCTTTTTCGGCGTTTTGGCGATCAATAATCGACGGTCGGTCTCCTACACTTTTGGAATTTTGACGATCGATGATCGTCGTTGAACGTTTGGTGCTCAACAATCGACAATATTCATTGAACATCCTTGTACTATAATTCACCCAAATATTCCTAACTCCCAAATTTGTCCAGACTCCCAGAGTCCCAGACACGTCACCAACCACATTGGCTAGGCGGGCACAAACTAGAAGCTGACACGTAGTAAGGGCCCGGGGTGACATGTGTCATGATTTATTAGGCATAAGGGGTCTATGAATTAGACATATCTAGGTGACAAATGACATTTTTAAGGTGGGCCCACATCACCTTGTATGACATCATGATGCCACATCATCTTGGACTGATAGTCGCCTAGCCCTTCAAGCTCATGGTCTATAAGATTCCACATATATGCATATATCTAAAACTATCGTTACTTTGTAGCTCCAGATTTCATATCTTACCAAATCCTCACATCATGAATACCCCAAAGAGAGAAGTCTCCAGACCCTCTAATCTGGCACCAAGTGTCCTCATCCTACCAATGTCTGAGATTCATTTCGGCGTTCACGACTTCAGAGGTTTTCAAAATCCGAAAAATCTTAGTCAAGACCCTCTGGAGTACTAAGTATCCAGACTATAGGATCACTTTCCATGTATAATCTCATCTGATGGCTCTATTTCTATGGACAACCTTTGACAGAGGGAAAGTAGGATCCACGTGTTGCTCCATGATGCACTCCTAATTTGTTGGGAAGTTGAGGGTGGGCTCCCTTGATCGATGACTGAGAGGGATATTGAAGGATCCAAGGATAGATGGTCCTCATCACTTCAGAAGTTCAAAATGTATCCTTCAACTCTATCCCCACACCATGCCAGATATATCACCACGTGTACCTAGCATCCACAACCAGGATTTACTCCGTCTTGCATAGATTCAGGGAATTTCACATGTTTCTATACCGTCGAATACCCAAATTTCTGGATAGTCATTTATCTGTGGAAATGTTTCCCTCCATTTTCAATGGTATTTATTAACTTCACGACTCTAACATTCAGGATTTTCGGTGCTAGATCACTCATATTCTCACGAAGTAGAACTTCCTCGAAGCCCTTAACGCTTCCCTTCCTAGGTCCGATCTAATGGCTGAAATATATCCACACTGGATCCCCAAATTGAAAGCCCTCATCTATTGATAACTCTGTACTTCAACTTTGAGGGTTATGGAGTCATAATTTCCGAAGTCTCGAAGCCAAAATGGATAACTCCTTTCATACTAGAGAAAGGTTCCCAGACCCTGATCATATGGATCCTTTGGAAATTCTAGGGAGATAAGAGATAATTATTTTTGTAGAAAATCGGTTAAGGATATGGGCATGAGCCCTTGTTCATATGGGTGGAGAGTCTGAAGGGAAAATTTCCTTCTCCCACATTGATGAACTTGCCATTCTCGTTAAGGTGAATTCAAAGGATCGACAAGACTTAGATGTTTTAGTTAGTCCTACCCCAACTCTTCTGTGGATTCACATACCATGACTCTCTAGAAGCTAAATTGAGATAATTCAAATATCATATAAATATAATAGTTTACAGAATCCAGAGAGCATTGCTAATATTTTTTCAAATACTAAAAGACTTAATCATAAACACAGACATTCCATCATTGCATCCAATATATATACAAAAAGTATGATAATACTCATCAGAAATGGAGAATGTGAAGCGACTGTTGAAAAGGGTGCTTGTTTCCTCCCAACCATAGGAACAACCACTCCTGGTGGAATTACCACTGGCCACCCTCGAGAAAGACCATGATTCTCTGAGAGAATTTTTTTTTTCTTACTCCACAATAGTCAAGGACAGAGGTTACTCTTCTCCTTCCACAGAAAACTTGGCGACTGGTTTTTTCCACTCCAAGAAAAGAGGTATGCATGAGCACTTCCATATTCAATCGACAACCTCTTTTATCATCTTGTAGAGAAACCCTACCCATGGATTATTTTATCCAAACTGATCTTGTTTCTCATCTCTTCTCTCCACTCCAGATTCGAAGTGTGCTTCTCTTCTTCTCTAGATTGTTCTCTCTGCTCTACTATCTTACAGATCTGTCTCTTTCCCCAAAATTACCTCCTTTCTTTCTTTCCTCAATAAGGTTTTGTGGGTCCAAATCCCAATTCATGGTCATTCTTGGAAGCCTTACAGATGGGTACCCTGCCCCCATCTCCTCATTAACTCTTGAGGATGACCTTCCATCTACCAGCCTGACTGGTAATGAATTTATGGGTCCAAGGATTGTTGAGAAATTACACCTAATAGATAATGCTCTAGTGAGGGTCATATCAACCATTATTGGTTTCCCCTCACCATCTCTCTCATTACATCAATGGTATATCTTGGAAAAATCCCCCCCTTTCATCAATTTTGCAACACATATCCAATTTCTATTACTAACAAATAAATCATACATTGAACCATTTATACAAAGGTTCATCAAATAAAAAATTCACACATATTTAGTCTGCCATAGTCTCTTGGCCAGTTATAGTTATATTTACAAACTGGGGGAAACATGGGTATTACACCTACTCTCACTGTTGGTGACTTGGACATGATACTTAGTACCAATGAATTTTACAAACAGAAAGTAAAGGGTCCCATCGAGAAGAGTTCCCAGTCCCCAATTGTTACTCCCAAGACTACAACATATCATAGTAGTGCTCTAGTGGCCCACCCATATAGAAAAGTGATCAACAATATTTCAGATGGAGGAGGAGACAAGAATCCCCCTCCATGAAAAATTGAAATCTCACATAAACTTCCTTTGAGGAAGAAGAGGAAGAATATTGTAGAAGAGGAAGAAGAGAACACGTCAAATGACATCAACAACTTCTCCCTTGAAGATATGTCTCTCAACCCTGAAATTGAGAAAAGGTTTCCTAACATTGATCAACCAGGAGGCACGGCCCACCAAAATCCATTGTTGGAAATTGTTGAGAATGAGACCTTCGATGAAGATGAGTCATTTCTATTTCAGAGCATTGTATTTGACAATGAATCTAATAAATTAATGATTAAGAAGAGTGTTGTGAAGAATAAAAAAGGGAAATCTCATTCGTAGTTTAACATAAGAAATATGTGGCATTTCCAGATTTCTAAAATCCATAGAGAAAATGATGATGGATTGGACGACTCCATTGGTGGTCTCGAAGTGGAAAATATAAATTTAAAGGAAAGGATTAAGGAACTTGAAGAGACCTTGATGCCTCTTCCACTTCTTGGAAGCCCTTTGGAAATTGTCAGAGCCACCATGCCCACCACAAAATTAAAAGGATCCTAAAGCTTACTTGCATCAACCAAGAGATATGTGGAGAATAATATCAAGAAAATAATGGCATTGATCATAGAAGATTGGGAAATTTCAAATAACATGATTTATTTTGGCTCGAGGGTGCATGCCTTCCATGAGTATTTGCAGATCGTCCAAAAAAATGAAGAATTTTTTTACCTTGATTTTGTGGTACTTTTTGGTGTTAAAGTTTCCAACATGTCAGAGCTAAGGAGAAGAGAGGAGGACCTTCCCTCTCCAATTCAGATCAAGCAGTTGAGCACATGTTGGAAAGAAGAGATAAATAACTTCAATAATGTTTTTCAAGCATGCAGCCAAGCCATATCAAGGAGGGAAGAATTATTCAAAAGGCTCATAGAGATGGACCTACCCGGAAGAACTAACGAATTTGAAGATACCAAGTTGATTCTTAACTCGTTGCTCTTAACAAAACAACGGTTAGATGAGAAAGTTAAGATTTTTAAAGGATTGTTAGTTGAAAATTTCTATGGTAGAATTGAATATGATGAGGACACCATACATAACTGGCTAGTGTATTACTCTGTAAAAAATCAGGACATTGAAGAAGCATTACATGGAATTTCCCTTGATCTAAGAGACTTGGAGGGTGAGTTGTTCAACATCAAAATACAACACGAAATCAATGTGGCACCAATGAAAAGTTACATTGAATAATGGTTCAAGAAAGTTATCGATAAACTGACTAATGAATGAAAGAAGCAATTGAAATGGTTCCTATAACCGTTGATGAAAATGATAAAATGACATCAGAAATAAAATGAAAAGACAAGAGAGACCATCATAGTAATTTTATGCTAATAATATCCTTTTTTTTCTTTATCAAGCCCTTCATCCAGTTATTCCACCTCTTTCACTAGAAATTTTTAACCAGAGACTGATAACTCCTCTTTTCTTCTTACTATTGGAGTTACTTCACACACACCTAGGATTTATTTTTCCTAAGGTTTTTATTTGTTTATTAGTCATAATTAGTCATTATCCATCCTCCTATATTTTAGGAGAGAATATTTCACCTGGAGAATATTCTCTTTCAGTTCACACTTCAGTTTGACTAGTTGAGTTGAATTTAGATGTTGCATTGGGATCATCACCATGCAACATTGGGATCATCACCATGCTAATTCGAAATTGTCTTGGTATTATCACCAGAGTGTCAAATTAGCCTTTATTCCTTGAGTTAACTCCTCACTACTTTTTGTTCAGTTGGTTAACTGAAGACTAGTTGACTAGTTAACTCAACTAGGTGGCAGTTCACTCCCGTAACTGCCTGAGAGACTAGAATAGGTGGTAGTTCGCTCCTGTAACTACTGGTGTGTGTCCAGATAACTGTAGACCACCACTATGGTGACTTGGTTCACCTCAAGTTGAACTCATTTATTTATACAGAGTATATCATGTGTAAATTATTCATTATTCACAACGGTTAATGATAATTCTATTATTCTTTCTCTCCTTCTTCTTCTTTCTCCTTTTCTCTCTGCAAATGTGTTTATCATTTTTTAGATAGATATATTCTATGAAGTTTCAACACATTTACATGGTATTATAGCCGATGGATTGCTAAGAAAAAGCTACACCAAAATTTTTTGTAGGTACAAAAGATTGAAGACAACGAAAAGATGGAATTCCAAAAAGAATTCATTCTTACACCTTTCAAATATTTTGAATGGAAGGATAAAATATCCATACATCTTCGATATAGAGGTTTGTATAGGTTAACCATGAATACAGATACAGATCTGAAATCAGCCATAGAAAAATCCAAGTACTTAAATTGCATGGATGAGGCACTCAGAACAATTTGCAGTCTTATTTCTCTCGATCTCTTTTTTCATATATCTTTCTGTAAGATTCCCAATGAAGCTTGGACAATATTGGAAGGGATCTTTAGAAAATATGATGAGATGAGGGGACACATGTTGGAGGTGGAGCTTCTCACATTGGATCCAAAAATCTTCGAGAATATCCAAGATTTCTTTACAAAATTCAAGGATTTACTGTCGCAACTCAAAGTTTGCGGGGTTGATAAATCGAAGGAGGAGAAACAAATGTTTCTCACCATTCTCTCCAAGATTGGTCCTAAATTCTCTATATTCGTATCTACATTCCATACTGGAATATTTTCCTTTGGAGCCACCTAGAAGATGCCTTCTCTTGAGGACTTTATCAAATCCCTGACACAAGAGAAAACTAAGATCATCAACATGGGCACAATCAAAGGCCCAAGGGCGCATGCACTCACTGTGCATGATGGAAGACAAAAATATCAGAAATCTAAAGATAAATATAAGAGGAAATCTCATGCACATACGAAGAAGGAAGGGTACACAAAACCCTTCATCGATGCCTCTGGATCCAAAGGAGAAAAGGGAAGAAAATGAGATAAATGCACATACTGTCACAAAGGATTCCATTCAGAATCCACATGCATGAAAAAAATATATATATGATTTATTATATACTTTATCAAAACAAACTTGGAGATCGCATCCCCGAGGGTGCAAAGAAGAAGAAGCCAGAAGATCCAAATTCCAAGAAAGGCAATTCTAGCCATGCCTTGATTGCCATCAACCCCTCTCCCGATGCTTAGATTGTAGACTTAGGAGAGTCACATCACATGGATGCCTCAAAAGAATTATATTCTTCGTTGGATGCATGCAAAGGTCCTCCTATTCTGATGGGGGACAAATCTTCTGTCGAAGTCACTGGAAAAGGAAGGATTGAACTCACCAATGGAAGCTTTGAGAACATGCTGCACGTTCCCACGATTTCTGTCAACCTTCTCTCTGTGTATCAGATGATGAATTATGGCAAAGGAAAGAAATTCATCTTGACACCAAATTCTATGGACATATACGACGTGCAAACCAACTCTAGGGTTGCTACCGGTGAGGTAAATCATTAGTCTAGATTGTATACATTTTCTGAATTCATTGAACCTGATTCTTCTTTACTTCTTACTCATGCTGATGAAAGTAGTAGGATATGGCATGAAAGGCTTGGACATTTGAATTTCAGATACATGAAACATCTTAGCAAGAAAAAATTATTTGATGGTCTACCAGACATCCATTTCTTCAAGGGAGTATGTGAGGGATGTGTTCTCAGAAAACACCCTCAAGAGAAATTCGACAAGGGAAAGTCTCAGCAAGCTTTTGAACCTTTAGATCTGATCCACAGTGACCTCATGGGTCCTTTTCTGCATCCATCGATCAAAAAAGTGAGGTTTGTTCTCATTTTTGTTGATGATTTCTCACGTTTTACATGGATCTACTTTCTCAGGCAAAACTCTGAGGTCTTTCAACACCTCAAATATTTCAAATCTTTGGTTGAGACATAGTCCAGAAAGAAGATCAAAGTCCTCTGAACTAATAACAGGGGAGAGTATGTGAATCATGAGATCCACAATCTTTTCAATGAGGTAGGGATTCAGTTGCAACATATAGTTCCCTACACTCCGCATGAAAACAGAGTTGTTGAGCGAAAAACCCGATCTCTAAAGGAGATGGCATCTTGCATGTTGCATGCAAAGTCACTACCACAAAGACTATGGGCCGAAGCACTTAACTGTGCAACATACATCCAAAACAGATCTCCCCATAGATATGTCAAGGATAATAGCCCCTACGAGGCTTGGAGCGGCCTCAAACCAGAAGTGACCCACTTTCATAATTTTAGTTCACGTGTATGGGTCAGGATTCCCTTTGAAAAGAGGAAGGCACTTGATCCATAGAGCACTGAGTGAATTTTTGTTGGATACCCTGACGGTCTGAAGGGATATTGGCTTATTGATCTTTGCTCGGATCGGCTCATCACTAAGCGCAGTTTCCAATTCGAGGAAAGTGTCTCGCATGTACCTCAACAGCCGCATGAAGACACCTTTACTCTTCCACCTGTCCGAGATGATGATCATGCACATGTCGAGTCTTCTTCAGATGAGAGTTTTGATTCAAAGAAGTCAGAGGATTCAGATTCAGATTCAGAGTCATTATAGTAAGATGAAGAGTTAGAGCATATAGATGCAGTTGCAGAGCCAGAGAAGAGGCCCAAGTGGGCACAAACTACTTTTCAAGATGCAGGGGATCTCGTAGGTGATCCAACCGATATTAGGAGGACTCGATCTGATTTCGAGGAGCCTCCTATTGCACTCACTACCACTGAACCATTTCCTTCCAAGAATCTTTTCTTAGTTCAGTCTTCAGATCCATAGTCTTATGGTGAGGCGGCTGGAAATCCCTTTTGGGAATCCGCCATGTAGGAGGAGTACAACTACCTCCTCGAGAACCAGACTTGGGATCTGGTTCCCCTTCTTTCTGGGAGGAAACTTGTCAGATGCAGATGGGTCTATAGGACCAAGAGCACAGTGGATGGACATATCAATAGATACAAAGCCATGCTTATTTCCAAAGGCTTTTAGCAGGTTCATGGTATTGACGATGATGAGACCTTCGCTCCAGTAGAAAATATGGATTCCATTTGATTGGCCCTTTCCATTTCGACAGCCAAGGGATGGAAAGTCCATCAGATGGACGTGAAGAATGCATTTCTTCATGGTGATATCTCTGAGGAAATCTACATGGAGTATCCCAAGGGATTTATGCAGGACTCATATTTGGTTTGTCGACTGAAGAAGTCACTTTATGGCCTCAAGAAGGCTCTGAGGGAATGGCATGCCAAGATGGACTCCTACCTATTGTCACAGAAATTTGTACGTTGTAAATTAGACATGACTGTATACATGCTCAGGACTGATGATTCACTTCTACTTTTAGTTTTGTATGTTGATGATTTGTTGGTCACTGGTTGCTCGAATTCAATGATTGTTGCAGTCAAGAGGATTCTTCATGAAAGGTTTTTGATGATGGACATGGGTCCGCTACACTTCTTCCTTGGATTTGATATCAGTTAGGATGCATCAGGAATCAAACTATCTCAAGCCAAGTATGCACGAGATCTCCTTGAGAGATTTCACATGATAGACTGCAAGTCTTCTCCGACTCCTTTCCTATCAGGAGTCAAACTTGAGGATGGAGGGGAGACTCCACTAGTTGACAACACACTATACATATAGCTAGTGGGGAGCTTGTTGTATCTCACACACTCCAGACCATACCTCTCATATGCAGTTGCCGCAGTTTCCAGGTTCATGCAGGAGCTGCATGAGCTACATTAGAAATATGCAAAGCGTATCCTTCGATACGTACAAGGCACCATCACCTTTGGGATTCATTATGCAATAGACTCTACATTAGATCTCATTGGGTTTACTGATTCTGACTGGGATGGCGATAACATTGATCACAATTCCACATCTGGTTACTCACTCAGTCTTGGTTCTGGGCCTATCTGTTGGTCAAGAAAGAATCAAGCTGCCATTACTCTATCTTCAACCGAGGCAGAGTACAGAGGGGTATTTAACATAACCATTCAGGCTATGTGGTTACAACATTTTCTCACTGAGTTGGGCATTCAGTTTCATCGATTGATCATCATCTGGTGTGACAACTAGAGCACTCTGAAGTCCTGTAGAGATCTAGTTCAGAGGCAGTGGATGAAGCACATCGAGATCCACATGCACTACATCTGAAACATAGTACATGAGGGGATCATAGACTTACACTTTTGTCCTTCAACAAAACAGATGGTAGACATTTTCACCAAGACCTTCACTAAGAAGAAATTCCATTCTCTGTGAGGTCGCCTTGGAGTGAAGGACACAGTTGCCTAGCAACTGTAGTTCTTCTTTTTACATACATTGTACCTTGAGGGGGGGAGGGTTTCCCATGAGGTTGTCCCTCTTTCATCACTTTATTTTCAGTGTATATTTTGTACTTGGGTACCTAACATCACCTCGTTGTCGGGACCCAATCTTTATTTTCACCATAGTTATGTTCAGGGGGGGTGTTGGAGTTACTTCACACACACCTAGGATTTATTTTTCCTAAGATTTTTATTTGTTTATTAGCCATGATTAGTAATTACCTAGTCTCCTATATTTTAGGAGAGAATACTCCACCTAGAGAATATTCTCTTTCAGTTCACACTTTAGTTTGACTAGTTGAGTTGAGTTTAGATGTTGCATTGGGATCATCACCATGCTAATTCGACCTTGCCTTGGTATCATCACCATACTGGTGCATTAGCCTTGATTCCTTGAGTTAAATCCTCACTACTTTTTGTTCAGTCAGTTAATTGAAGACTAGTTGACTAGTTAACTCAACTAGGTGGAAGTTCACTCCTGTAACTGCCTGAGAGACTAGAATAGGTGGCAGTTCAATCCCATAACTATTTCCATGTGTCCAGATCACTCTATACCACCACTATGGTGACCTTTTTCACCTCAATTTGAACTCATTGAGTTATACAGAGTATATCATGTGTAAATTATTCATTATTGACAACGATTAATGAGAATTCTATTATTCTTTCTCTCCTTCTTATTCTTTCTCCTTTTCTCTCTGAAAATGTGTGTATCACTATTTATCTAGATCTATTATGTGTAGGTTCAACACATTTACACTTACTAGGTCTTGTTGTTCTTCTATCGCCTGTTGTCTCCCTTCTAAAATATTATTTTTTGTATTTATTTGCTTTATGGTCCGTGGGAGCCCCAATCCCAATCTTTAAGAAAAATGCATTTTAAATTTCAAAGAAATGTAACGGACTATATATTTTTTAGAAATTTCAAGGGAGATACTTTGGGAACAATATTTATTGCACTTTGTAACCCTGTTTTCAAAATATAAATTATTTGAGGTTGATATATCATTATCTTTATTTGAGTTGCACATGTGTCCACTCTGTTAAAGTTCTCTTATGTATGAAGATCATCTTATTTTTATTTTATGTGATCGACAATCT
>ML784602.1:87647-102722 GCA_009831015.1 Picea engelmannii
CTCTAGCCCTATTTCTACCTCCCTCTCTCTATCCATCTAAAGGAGAGGCAAATCTAACAACAAATAAAGGATATGTGCAACAGAGAAATGTAGCCTCACCTGTAAGGTGAGTGTTAATTTTTTTTTCTTATTCCAATGGCTTACTTATATGAGTACTTATATGAACATGAGCATGAACTAGACCTAGGCCATCACCTGGAACCCACTAGCTCCATATAAGCCTACACATAACCTATACTCTACCCTTAACCCCATGCACACCTAATCCCTAAGTGAAGTATTCCTATAGCTCTTGTTTTATAATTATATTTTATGGATATGACCATTCACCTATAGTTTAATGATGATCTCACATGATTTAATGATGATTATGGGTCAGTTATTCTTCTTTTTTATTTTAATATAAGAATATTATTTTAGTTGATTTGATATTCTTTATTCACAATCAATGTTTGAATCCCTCTCTATATCCCACCTCTTCAAATATCTCCCTCTCTCTTTCTCTCTCTCCATCCTCCCTCATCTCCCCCTTTCCCTCCCCTCCCCCCTTCTCTCTCTCTCCCCCCCCTCCAAGTCTCCTCCTCTCTCTCTTTGTCTCTCTCCTCCTTTCTCTTCCCCTTTGTCACCCCCTCCCACTATATATAACCTCTTTTTCTCCTACATATACCACCTCTTTCTCTCTCTCCTTGTTGTTTTTCTCACTCTCACTCTCTCTCCCACCTCTCTCTCTCTAACCCTCCCTCTTGGTCTTCATCTCCCACCCTATCACACTCTGAAACAATCCATATCTATCCCATTATATCTTTTCCTCTTGCATCTAACCCCCTCTCTCTCACTCCATATACCCCCCTCTCTACCCCACTCTTACAACCTTGCTCTCTTTTCATCTATATAACCCCCCTTCCCTGTTTCCCCCCCTTCCTCTCCCTCTCTCACTCTCTACCCCCCTTTCTGTCTCCCTATCCCCGACTATCTTTTTCTTTTGATGTCCCCTTCTCACACTCTCTTTATTCCTCTTTTTGTAGCCCCTCTCCCTACATTGCAAGGAAATAAATGTCCTTGACCTAGACATGTCAAGGACCTAGACATGAAAAGACCTCGATCATGACGTATACTTATACGATGATCATGATGTATACTTTGACATAGAGATAGATATATAGTTAGAGGATGACCTAGATCTTGACATAGACCATGAAATACACCCCCATACTCTCACTCTCCAACCCCCCCTCTCCCTATCCCTCACTCTCTTTTTCTTCCCATCTCCCCCTCTCACACTCTCTTTATTCCTCTCTATGAATTCCTTCTCCCTAAATTGCAAGGAAAGAAATGGCCTTGACCTAGACATGTCAAGGACTAAACATAAACTTATGCATAGCAAGATTTATACATGGAAATACCTTGATAATGACCTAGAACTATACAATGACCATAATGTAGATCATGACATATACCTATACCATGACCTATACCATGACATAGAGCTAGAGCTAGATTTAGATGATGATCTAGAGCTTGACGTAGACCATGACCTAGACCATGACATAGAGCTATATCTAGATTTATATGTTGACCTAGATCTTGACATAGAACATGAAATAGACCCTCCTAGCTCCATCTAAGCCTAGGAATAACTTATACTCAATCCTTAAACCTCTCTACACTTGAGCCTTGAGTGAACTATGCATATACCTTGTGTACAACCCTTGCAACCACATCACCCACATCTTGGTACTCTAAGCATTGTTCTATCCTTAAAAACACTTTCAATCCTAACCCCTTAGGCCTTACTTGTACCCATACCCCTATACATACATATTCATAAATATGTTTGGTCTATATTAAATACTATATCCATTGCATTAAGAGCACAAATGTGCTCCTATGACTTGACTGAGTTGTAGTTGTTGGTCATTTATGCTCAACAGGAACTTGTGCGTGTTTCTTCTTGACATTTTTTGGTGCCAAGCACACCCCACCTCATCTATCTCATGGCCAAAAATTCCACGATAGATTCAGAGAAAAACAATCCACACAGACATGTTTTACTTATTTTAGTTTTCTTGTTAGATTCATAGTGACTTTTGTGCTATTGCCAGACCATTGTAGGAAAATTTGGAAGATTTTTTTTTTTAGTGCAATTGGAATTTTTGTTTGTAGCTACTTGTGTCCTCTTGGAATTGGAAGACAAATTTGTCCAAGTGCAATTGGAATTTTCGTTTATATCTTCTTGTGTCTTCTTGCAAATGGAAGAAAAATTTGTCCCAGTGCAATTGGAATTGTTGTTTGTATCTTCTTGTGTCTACTTGGAATTGGAAGACAAAAGTTTCCAAGTGCAATTGGAATTGTGTTTGTATGTTCTTGTGTGTTATTGGATTTGGAAGAAAACATTGTCCAAGTGCAATTAGAATTGGAATTATTAGACATGTCTTCTTTTGTAATACAAAAACAAAATTCTCCACTTGGTTGTGCCTTATTACATAATACAAAGAAAAATTTGTGGTGGTTTTTTGGAAGCCAATTTTTTTCTTTAAACATGGGGAACCAACAGATTCAAGAAAGAAATTCCTAAATAAAAATTAAATCGAACGAAAAGGTAGAAGAAGAAAGAGAAAATGAAAAGTTACGTATGTCAAAGCGTAGGATTTTAGAAGAGGGAAATCCAATTTCTAGAGGAAAAGATGTTTCCATTGTTTCTCCTCCATCACCAAAAGTAAAGCGCAAGAGTTAATTAGAGAGAAATCTATCCAGTATCTCATCAAGACAACTTGTTTTGGATTACTAAATGATGGAGTATTTTCTTGGAGATGATTATACAATGGACGAAATAAGAGAAGCAACCAGTGTACAACATTATGGTGAAGAATTTCCTATGTTGAAATCTCTTGTTGGACAGTGAAATGTTCCAGAAACTAGTCAATCTCATGTCCACTCTCCTCCCACAGATACAACATTGATTGAAAGGGAAATAATTGTAACTTTTTTAACTCCACAGGAGGGAGGTCAAGAGTGTCAGAATATGGGTTCATCGTCCCTACCAAATAGAGCAATGTGCAGTGAATAACTCCTAAATGCATTCAGGTCAATGAAAGTGGTCTAGCATCACTTGACGGTAAGTTACCTAACTATACTATTCATTATCACTCTTATAAAATCATTAAGGAATATTTTGAACCAAAATCAAATGCTACTAAATGTCAATTATTTTTAGCTTTGTTAAAGACTAGAAGTTTGAATGTTGTTAGGATAATTTTAGGCATTAGACCATTCAAAAGTGTAAAAACAAGTCATAATATTGTTACAAACCTTGTAGATTCTTTTCAAAGAATTGGTAATAAGTCTCGTTCTAAAGACTGCAATGCAGCCCGATGTGTCTTGTCATAGTCAATTGTTAGCAAGATCACAAGAAAACTTGTTTTTGTACAACAAACCTCTAACCTCTTGAAATGAAATGTCACAACCCTTAGAAATTATTCTCACAGATGAGATAGCATCAGCATAGGTGCCACAACAGATTTGTGGGCCTTCACTGGAAGGCTACCTCGTTCTGACAAGTAGTTAGGAGAAGTTAAGGGAGTAGTTCAAGATTCCTGACATGAGAACACAAGGTCTTATTCCAACCAAAAATATGTACAATTGAGAAGGGGATATAAGACCATCAACCCAATATTAAACACTTTCTTGACATTATACAAACAAAATTGTATGAGAGATTCAGAGAAATACATAGTACACTTAACTTAGGCCAAAGATCTTTCCATAAATACAAGCCTTGGTATGTTTTAACAAACACAATTCTTAAAACATTTTGTTGTAGATATGACATTGAGTATGGTTATTATTGTGACACACACACACACACACACACACACACACATATCATGTTCTGTATAACACCATTTTGCAGGAATGCCCAGTTATATTGTTGTCATCGTCATCTAGAGACTTTATTCACAAAATCTTGTGTACATGGCTGGAGGGTTTTACATTTTATCAAAAATCATGCTTAGATGGGACATGACCCAGGTGCAGTGGAATGACATTACTGAGAACGTTCATCCATGTAAGCGATGAGTATGAATTGGGGAGGAAGGAGGTTTCCTTACAAATCTTTACATATGTGACATGTGATATTGATGGAGGATAGGAAAGAAAAAATATACAGTAGGTTAATTCCCGGGTACGAGTTTGTGACTTCATGAAGGACTTCGTCGGAAAGACACGACATTATGTTCAAAATTTCCATGTGGCTCGATGGAAGGATGAACATTTTAGAATATGAAGAGATACATTTCATGTTGGTACTGTGTTATCAATCGTTTATTTTTCTGAGAACTACACCCTTCAATCAAAAAATGAGATTCAAAGCCAATATTATCACTCAGAGTAGGAAAACATAATGGTACATATCACATATAGGCATGGACCGAATAGTAATGAACAAAACATAGTTATATTGAAAAAGTATCACTTCTATATAAGCGATGATTGGTGCCATGACTTATCCTACGTACACCATTGTTTTGGGTTGTTCTACAATCACCTTATGGAGAATAAAATACATATGGTTCAACATTGGATTTGGTCAGATGCTTGTGCAGGCCATTTCAAAAATTCTCATGTATTTCAATGGTTGTGTATGTTTCATTAAAAACTAAAGATACCACACATTTGGAACTATTTTGAGTCCGAGCATGGGAAAGGGAAGCATGATGGAGCAAGTGCATGTATAAAAAGAGCATTACGCAAGAAAGAAAGAAATTTCACTACTACTTCCCTCATTATAGATGCACAATCCATTGTTGAATGGTCTTCTTCAGTAATGGGAGAGGCAATAGGAACCCATGAAGACCAATCACACAAGAAAGGACATGTACATAGATATTTTTTGGAGGTGATCTATGTAGATCGATCACGGTGGTATGAATGAAAAATAATATAGGGTACTCATGGATTCCATTTAGTTAGAACATCAGACGATAAAATAGTTGAAATATGGGTGAGAAAACTCTCTTTCTTATGTCGTCCATATAGTAGTAATGATTGGGATGATTGTGAATTGACAGATTGGGTTGATTGATGGGATCATGTATCACTCCCCATTGGTCAATGTATAAATATGGAATTATCCCAATTGCAGAGGACCAATCAAGTATTTTAGTATATTATGATCATGTCTCATATCTTGTACTTCCAGGTTCATTGAATCCTTCTATTAAATTTTGAATAACTAGAATTATTGTTTTATGCTTTGGTCATTAAGTGGACTCACATTTTGGAACTCCATTTTTTTAAGGGAACATATATGAAGTGGTTTCCCCAATAGATAATGAATGGGGTTGTTGATTCCATGTTTTGCCTATTTTTTTCCTTCTCTAAGTATCTTTTTGAACTTGCATATCATATAATTATACTTCTATTATCCTTTTTAAAGGTATTATCAGGTTTCTTCTATCAATTTGTTATGGATCAACATAAGGTATGTGTGCACTTATTTTTTATCATTTTATGATGATTTATCCTTAATCGAATAAACCCAATCCATTAGCATTTGTCTTTTGATTGAAATAGGTCGAAAAGGCAATACATCTCTTGATCCATCCTGTGATCCGTCCCTTAATCTGGTCCTTGATATGGAACTCGATATGGAACTTGGAGTGCAATGAGCTGTGGGTTGGTATATCAACGGGCTCTTCCTAGAAAATGTGAAACATCAGTTTTATCCCTATTTTAACCCTCCATCTATGGAACTCATTACATATTGATTCAAACAGTTGCGTTCGACCTCTATTTTGAACACACGAGTTGTTCAAAAGATAATGTCTATTATTGAATTTTAATCATTTTATGTTGTAGGATAGCGTCGACCCTTTCAGTGGTCGACCTCTCAGCTATGTCTAAAAACTCTATAAATATTGGAACTCTCTCTGCGACCAAAAATAGATAAAAATATAATCACAATTTTGAATTCACCTCTGTAAAATTGATTATGTTGTTAATATAAGATAATGCGTTGATCGTGATTGTCTATTGAACTGGAGTAGTACCACAACTACCTGGGGGGTCCACCAGTGGTCCTGTGTCTTGTTTATTTACTGTGTACTTACATTTATGCATATACCTCTTTTGTGCAGGTTTATATGTTGTATCTTCAAATTTGTGCATATAACTCGTGTGTGCAGGTTGCTTGCTGAAGTTGTGTTTTCTATATAACTTACAGGTTACTCGTAGTTGTCTATACCTAAATATTTAATTTTCCATTCTCTGTCATATAACATCTCTTATGCAGGTTGTGTTTTACTGACGTGTATATGCTCATAGTCATCTAACTATTCAATTATATACAAAGTTTTTTTCTCATTTTATAAACTGTAGGTTAATTTGCAGATTGGTCATCTAAACAATGTACATAACAGTCATCTATGCTTCATTAATCTATGGTTTTCAATTACTTCTTGTAGGTGTGCATAAATTATTAAGTCTATGTAGAATATTTCCAGTATTAATGTGATAGGATAAGTGTTGATTTCGAATATATTTTGAACAATGTTTATAGACTATATTGATTATAAGAACATGGATTGATATTTCCTTAATGGAAAATATTTCCATCAAATGTCTTGTTTATACTTTTCATATCTCTGTAGAAATTAATATTGAATTGATTCTGCTTGAATTATTAGTATTTTTAAGGTGTCATCGTGATATAATTTTCATCGTAGACATAACCATTACATGTGAATGTAGTCATGATGATGTTTACTTTTAGTCAATGAGATTAGTGTAATGACGTGGTTTATTTTCTGTAGGATAAGAGTAATTGTGAGTTTTTAAAGAGATGCTTTACGTACAAAATTCAGTATGAAGAAGTTCTTTTGAAAGATATCTTGTGTTTATTCAAGGATTTCCTTCTTATTCAAGAATTGCTTGCTTAGAGTAATAACCTCACTGTTCATAGTTATATATTGTTTTTAAAGAGTTGTTTACTTAGACTAATGAGCTCACTGATTACCATTATAGATTACTATGCACATTTAAAATAAAGTTTACTATTCAAATATATCTCAGCTTGTCTAGAGTATTTTAAATCATTTTTAAGATAGAATTGTATATTGAAAATAGAATGTTGATCCTTAGGGTAAACCATTCTCTTGCCTAGTTAATTGACTTCCGAGACCTTATAAGCAGTTAGTTTTCCTTTCTTCCTTGACTCATACTATGTCATAACTCTAAGTTTACTTACCCTGGTCGATAATTTAATTGAGGGAAATCAAGGTGTATAGTTTACCCATCATTTTAGGCATCATTGTCGAGGAGTTGTCAAAAGGTAGAAAACAATTAGGAAGTAGATTATTTATAAGCATTAGTACTACTTTGGTGGTGGGGGAACATTAATATGAGAGGTAAGAACTTGCGCATCTGTTATAGCAGGTTCCCCCAAATCCAATGGTAGTTTTCTTTTTGTGTCGCTTTCATGAAAAAACCTAGGGACCCAAAGGGTATATATATTAAAACCAATCCAAAGCTTCCAACCAAAGTTCCTTATAACCTCTTTGGAGGAAGGAACATTCCATCTATAAATTATGAAGAACGATATCGGAAAGTACAAGTAGGAGATAACTCAACCCAAAAAGGTAAAAAAGTTTCAGAAGAGACAAAAACTAGGGAAACCATGGAGAAGAAATTTGAGACACCAATAATAGTAGGACAGGAGGTAAAACCACTTGAACCTTCCAATTTCTTATCATTAAAACCAACCAAAAAAAACTTTTCCTTTTTACCACCGTTAGAGGATTCTAACTTTATATATACCATTGACCCTGAACAGGTGAATTCCTTCTTTGGAAGTTCAACAAATATATTTGTGTCACAAGTTGAAACAACAACTTCTGAACCAATAGTTTCAATAGGATCAAGCAAATTCCCTACCAGCCAAATAGTAGATAATTTTTCCTATCGGAGAAATATCTCTCCTAAAAAATAACCATGGGATGCCTCATTATCTCCACGAATAAAACCACTAAGGTATTCTCTTTTTGGGAATCATATCAATATGGATGATCAGGAGGATCACAATCATGTGAGACATGATGAGGGAGAGGAAGTAGGAAACTAGAAAGAAACCACTTTTGGGCTTCCAATTTTGGATACCGCAGAAAATGTTAATATGAAGAAAATTCTACTTTCTGAACTACCTATCTTTTATGGTAAGGGAAGTGAGGACCCAAACACCTTTATGTTTGAGTTTGACATCTTATGCATAAGTTATAACTACTTGCAATATGCTCAAAAATTAAAACTATTTCCTGCCACTCTTAAAAATTCTACACTTAGATGGTTCATGGGATTAAGAGAGTCTAGTATAAGATCTTAGGAAGATATGAAGACCATATTCCTTAGGAAATACCAAGACTATTGCAAATATAAATATTCTCATAATGATATCTTTAAAATTCAACAATTAGAAGATGAGAGTCTTGACAATTACATGGAATGGTTTTCCTATATCTCACAAAAATCAAAATATCGTGACCTTCCAGACGATCCAATCAAAAATCTTTTTCTTAAAGGAATTTTGGAAGAATATCTAGAAACACTTAATCTAATGGAATCAAGAGATATCTCCCACAAACCATTTGTTGAGATTTGTGAGATGTGTAGAAACTACTCGAGAAGTAGGGTGTAAACTATAAAGGTTGTTCAGGATCCCTATAGTATAAACTCAAAAGGAGTTAGTTCTGGTGGGATTATGTTGGGCCCCAACAACTCCCCCTAAAGTTTTACAAAATCTAAAGGGCCCCCATTAGAATCTTGATAATTATAATTAGCTACAGAATCAACCTTTTCAAATAGTTCCACCTTGGATTTCTTTGAGACAAACTTAAGACATTCACTATAGTATGAGACATTCATTACAAGAGTATATGTCAAAATTTAGAAACGAGCATAGAAATCTCAATTTAAACAAAAAAAAAGTTAATTTTTTTCAACTGTTTACTTTCGTTTAAATTATGATTATCTGTTATTTCTTTTGTTCATTAGCAAGTTTGACTATTTTGAATAATGGGTTCAATACTTCATCAAATAATATCTTGGTTGGTTTCTCATTTTCATAAAATCATTTGGTGATATTAATTAATTAAATCCTTTTTTTCATTTTGCATCTCATTTCAAAATAAAAACAACAATACTAAAAAGAATTATCTATGATTTGTTTGATTTTGTAAAAAACCAAAATTAATATTTTTCTCTTCTCCATTAACTTGAAGCTTCTAGAATTTTAAGATCATATTTGAATGGAGATTATAAACAATGTTTGTTTAGAACTTATAGTTAGTTTAAATTCATTTTTTATTTTATTGTTTTAGATTTTGTTTTATTCACAATTTTTAGGTTATTAATTTAGGTTTCTTTTTGTTTCACAGGTTTCTATTATCAGTTATTTGGTACGGATCTGATCACGGTTTGATTTTATTATATAAATACGTTCAAGATGATTGATCCAAAAATAATATTGGATTGCTGCAAATAAATTTATGAGCAACAACAGATAAAATTTCGAAATGCGTCAAGAATAGAGATGCGATTTTGCGGGACAGATTGAAACCAAACCGTGAGGAATTGGAAGCAACGGTTAAAAACCCATTTCCCAAATGGACCCATTTAACTTTCACCTAGAAGTTTTCCCAAAACAATGCACGATTTGAGAGATATCTGTGTCTGTTTACGAGGAAAATTTCATGTGGCAAAAATTATTAGTGATGCCCAGACTGTTCATTCATTATATAAATATATGAGCAATTCAGAGCCTGGAGGATCGAAGAAATTCATAGGATGATTATTATCCTTTATTTTTTTTATATTATATCTTTTGTAAAAAACAATTCTTTTCAAATAGAGTAACGAATGGTTGGAATCTTTGGGAGAATGGATAAGTATTTTCAAAGAAGAATATGGAATTTCAGGTTGCTTAAAGGCTTTTGTTCTGTGAGTAAAATGGTTTTTCTTTCATTATAATATATTCATATTCTTTGAGTAATTGATTATGCATTGATTTAAATTAACATTAGTCTATTTTATCAATACATGGTTAATTGCTATCATTTATGTATTAATTGTTTCAATCTTTAAGAGTCTATTATCCCAAAAATTCCTTTTGGACCATAGTATGGACATGTGATTTGGGGAAATGATATGGGAATGTTATTCACCATTGGATTTAGACCTGTGTGATGCTTATTCTACTATGTTCTTTTATTGACTCAGTCTTATGAGGTATTATTATGTTTGATGCAGCTTTAGCCTTGTCATCATATGGTGTTTCATATTGTTAAGTATTTAGATGTTGTCCATAATTTGTTATTCCATTATCTATGTGTGATCAATTTTTCATTTGATTATTATTGAATTTATTCTTAATGTTAAATGATGGATAAAATCAATACTCAGAATTGAGTTTTCTCTCGTTCGTAGTTATTGATTATCATAAGATCACAGGATTTTTAATCAGTCATCATTATGCTGCTATATTCTCACTCCAACACATCAAACACTTTTTTGAATTTATTCTGGAAGTACTAGTATTTTTTTGTCACAGGTTTCCCTCACGAGCGGGACAAGAAGGAGCTCATACAAATACGGAGAGATGAATTTAGCTTAGTATTGATGATCAATGAGAGGTTAGTAGGTGCATTGCTTTCTTTTATTCAAATTTATTTATATATTAATGAGACGATGATTGCATTAATTAGCTTTGATTGTTTCTATGTCATTGTTTCAATGGTATTTTCTTAGTATTTATTAGTTTAAAATATTCAAACATTAAAAAAAAAAAGATTTATGTTCTTACTTTATCTTATTTTGAAACATTATTATGAACATTCATTTTCGCAAGATTTCAAGTAAACCTTGTAAATTGTATATAGATTGCTTATAATCATTTGTATATTCACGTTTCTTTTTAATAAACAATAGTAAGTAATATATCATTTGTTAGAATCATAGCTTTAGATTAGTTTATTTATTTTACTGTTTTAGGACTTTAGCTGGCCAACAGAGCCATTAAACTCGTCAGGTCATTTCATTCCAAATGTCTTGGGTTATGTAAACAAGCCTGGTCTAGATTTGACCTTCCAGTTGATGGTGTGTCATTTATGCCCGTCAACAAACGGTGCTAGGAGGGCCAAGGTAAATTTAATGATTAAATGTTTCACCCCTCATCCTTTCATAATTCCAAATTTATAAATCATTCTTCTATGTCCTCTTATAATGCACTACAAGGTAGGTTAGATGACAAGCTAACTATTTTGAGTCAAATTCTTCTATTTCTTAATTTTTCATGGCTCCTGCCCAAATCACTCTATTGGAACATGCTTTCAATGTCTCATTACCAGTTATTCCCAATAAGACAGTTGATCTCTTTTCAGAACTCACCTTTGATGGTGAAGGGAATACATCTGCAGTAGACCATATTTCTAATTTTTTTTATAAATGTTTAAAACATAATATTATTGACCCTAATGTTATATGCAAATTGTTCGCTCTCACTTTCCGAGGTTAGGTTAAATATTGGTTCAAATCTTTTCTGGATAATTCAATTGATTCTTTGTTTGAGTTTGTAATTGAGTTTTTATCAGATTTTAACAATTATGATTATGATGAATTAAGTGAAGAACTAAGTTGCTTAAAGAAAGAAAATGATGAATCATTCAATGATTTTGCAATTAGGTTTATAAATGTTTGTACTAGATTCCCTTTGAAATAAATGCCTCGTATTAATGAATGGTTTGAATATCTCATTTCTCTCTCAGACAAGAAAGATCAATTAATTGTTAACCAATATGAATTGAGTACTAATACTCAATCTCAAGATGGTTTAAAATTTCATGATGATGTTGAATTCATTAAGGCACCACATTTTTTGTTAACTTCCTTCATTTTAGCAGATCAAGAGCATAATGACATTTTTTGTTAACTTCATGTTAGAATCATAGCTTTAGATTAGTTTATTTCTTTTACTATTTTTAGGACTTTAGTTGGCCAACAGAGTCATTAAACCCGTCGGGTCATTTCATTCCAAACGACTTCGATTATTTAGATAACCCTGGTCCGGATTTGACCTTCAAGTTGAGGGTGTGTCGTTTACGCCCATCAACAAATGGCGCTAGAAGGAGGGCCAAGGTAAATTTAATGATTAAATGTTTCACCCCTCAGCCTTTCATAATTCCAAATTTATAAATCCTTCTTCTGTGTCCTCTTTTAATGCACTACAAGGCAGGTTAGATGACAAGCTAACTACTTGGAGTCAATTTCTTCAATTTCTTAATTTTTCATGGCTCCTTCCCAAATCACTGTGTTGGAACATGCTTTCAATGTCTCATTACCAGTTATTCCCAACAAGACAGTTGATCTATTTTCATAACTCACCTTTGATGGTGAAGGGAATATATCTGCAGTAGACCATATTTCTAAATTTTTTTATAAATTTTTTAAACATAATATTATTGACCCTAATGTTATATGCAGATTGTTCGCTCTCACTTTCCGAGGTCAGGTTAAATATTGGTTCGAATCTTTTCCGAATAATTCGATTGATTCTTTGTTTGAGTTTGTAATTGAGTTTTTATCAGATTTTAACAATTATGATTATGATGAATTAAGTGAAGAACTAAGTTGCTTAAAGAAAGAAAATGATGAATCATTCAATGATTTTGTAGTTAGGTTTATACATGTTTGTACTAGATTCCCTCTGAAATAAATGCCTCTTATTAATGAATGGTTTGAATATCTCATTTCTCTCTCAGACAAGAAATATCAATTAATTGTTAACCAATCTGAATTGAGCACTAATACTCAATCTCAAGATGGTTTAAAATTTCGCGATGATGTTGAATTCATTAAGGCACCACATTTTTTGTTAACTTCCTTCATTTTAGCAGATCAAGAGCATAATGGCATTTTTTGTTAACTTCCTTCATGTTAGAATCATACCTTTAGATTAGTTTATTTCTTTTACTAATTTTAGGACTTTAGTTGTCCAACAGAGTCATTAAACCCGTCGGGTCATTTCATTCCAAACGACTTGGATTATTTAGACAACCCCGGTCCGGATTTGACCTTCAAGTTGACAGTGTGTCATTTACGCCTGTCAACAAATGGCACTAGAAGGAGGGCCAAGGTAAATTTAGTGATTAAATGTTTCACCCCTCGGGCTTTCATAATTCCAAATTTATAAATCCTTCTTCTGTGTCCTCTTATAATGCACTACAAGGCAGGTTAGATGACAAGCTAACTATTTGGAGTCAATTTCTTCAATTTCTTAATTTTTCATGGCTCCTGCCCAAATCACTGTGTTGGAACATTCTTTCAATGTCTCATTACCAGTTATTCCCAACAAGAGAGTTGATCTTTTTTCAGAACTAACCTTTGATGGTGAAGGGAATACATCTGCAGTAGACCATATTTCTAATTTTTTTTATAAATGTTTAAAACATAATATTATTGACCCTAATGTTATATGCAGATTGTTCGCTCTCACTTTCCGACGTCATGTTAAATATTGGTTCGAATCTTTTCCGACTAATTCGATTGATTCTTTGTTTGAGTTTGTAATTGAGTTTTTATCATATTTTAACAATTATGATTATGATGAATTAAGTGAAGAACTAAATTTCTTAAGGAAAGAAAATGATGAATCATTCAATGATTTTGCAATTAGATTTATACATGTTTGTAATAGATTCCCTTTGAAATAAATGTCTCTTATTAATGAATGGGTTGAATATCTCATTTCTCTCTCAGACAAGCAAGATCAATTAATTGTTAGCCAATCTAAATTGAGCACTAATACTCAATCTCAGGATGGTTTAAAATTTCATGATGATGTTGAATTCATTAAGGCACCACATTTTTTGTTAACTTCCTTCATTTTAGCAAATCAAGAGCATAATGACATTTACAAGATGTACTTTCCACTTCTGATGTTTCTTTGTCAATAATGTCTTCTTCTATTGAGAAAGGAAATTTGAATTTAAAAGGAGACCGTGGTCAAACTCTCTAAGATATTACAATTATTTCTGAAGTAAAAGAGATGGAATGTGAATTTGGTAGTCTTGTTGTGAGTAAAACGTCCCCTCACTCATGTGAACAAGTTCAAGATCAATTAGTGGGAGATGACAACATTGGTCAAACTAGTAATGAATCATCTAATTTTGGTAATTTTCTCTCACATTCACCCTTTTATGATGAAAATAATTTGGTCTTGGAAATTGTAACATCCCGCTCTAGCGCACTGAGAAAACTTATTCTTTGAGGACACTTGCTCACAAGTGATCTGGACTTTTATGATGTTAAAACATTTATCCTTGATTATGATGCGTTATGATAGATGACATGATGTTTTACTGCTTGACGTAGACAGGTGCTTTTGACTCAGTTTTATTGAGTGTGCAGGGTTTTTGACCTTGAGGATGTAGAGGCATCAGTGGAACCCCCTTGGACTCCGGATTGAGTCAGGGAGTGTGCTTTTGGGTTGATTTATTTACTGTGATATTTCATTTGATTAGATGATATGATGTTGACATTTCTGACATGATTGTTGATGATGCAGGCTGACGATAGCTTGCCGACTAGACTCACATATGGAGTAAAGGGGCCACATACGATTTCCAGAGAGGTTGAGGGAGAGGCATGGACAACAGCCCTGCCACAGCCTACTAGCACTCACGTCGTGGATCGAACTGTAGGTTAACAATTACCTAGTTTGAGAGGATCCACGATGCCGTGAGGGCAGACTGCAACAGTCGCTCACGATGATTCTAAGGGGCGCGCAATAAGGCGGAGGCCTTATTCCTTAGAGCCCTTAGTCTCCCACAAGTTCACCTGGCGGAGTGTTGACTCTAGGGGTTATATATGTCTACCAATCAGTCAAGTCGACGAGTGGCACCCTTGGATCATGTGGTGCATCCTGAAGGGCACGTCGCGCAAAAGAAACGAACGAGGCGAGTGGCACCCTTGGAGCACGTGGTGCGTCCTGAAGGGCACATCGCATTGATGTTGAGGAAGAAACAAACC
>ML784602.1:111855-133311 GCA_009831015.1 Picea engelmannii
CTCTCGAATTCTACAACTATCAAATCTACAATTAATTCCTATCTAACATCATTAAATCTATTAAATGCCTTCCTATCTACTAAGGACGAGAGCTTAAAGGCTCAAGGTCCATTTACAATACAACTGCGCTTCTTTATGAATGCCTTCATTAAAGAACGACGCAACAATTTCCCAAGCATTTAAAAATTTGTATAGGCGCTGTCTAGCTGTCCTTTTTGCTTGATGTGCTAGCTCGCTTGATGAGTGAGCGATGCTCCTGCATCAGTTCTCAACGATTTAATGGTTAAATGTTTTCTGCATTGGGTCGTTTATCCCAGTGCTGATTGTAAAAAAGAATAATTTCTCTTCATTGATAGAATCTCTCTACATTTGGGTGGGGGTTCTCTGTAGTTAAGTTAAGGATACTCACTCATTATCCATTATGAACTCTGTGATTGGTATTCCTGTTTATATTTGCATTGCTTTATTTTAATTTATGGATGAATTTTTTTAGAACCCCGGCCATGCATTCAAAATTTTCTCCTCTGATAACCACAGTCCCTTTTTATTATTTAATTCGATGTCACTGGATTTGTTTTAAAAAAAAAGAACGACTAGAACCTGGATTGTGTTACCTTGGTAATATATAACATTACCAGCGGAGCCCCCTTTGACTGTGTACGCTTCCTGCTCAGAATTCTAAAGGATAACCGATTTTACCTAGGTAGCTACGTAAAGGCTGAGATCAGGTTCCCTCAAATTTCGATGGCTCTCCCAAATATTAAGGTGGAAGTGGAAGGACTGTCACTCGCGGGTGGGCCAGATGCCTTACAGTTCCTGAAACCCAATGCTTAACCTTATTTGAAAACGATACTACATCCCTACCTCTTATTTTTTTTAAATCAAGCTTCAGCTATTGAGAACAGCGTTGACTTTAATAGCAGAATGTCTGGGTTCTTCACACCTGAGAAGTTTCTTTTCCCATGCAACAATAGCACTGTCCATCGATCTTTATGCATAGAAAGGGCATATGGTATTCTGGTTGCTCTTGATTAAATGTGGTAGGTTCCAAGTGTCCCTGGATATAGCAACAACGAATCTTTTAGGGAGGGACAGTCATTCAGCCAAAAAGGGAAATTTAATAACGTATGGAAATGAAGGATTCCTTAAATGATAGTGATGGCAGTGGCGGTAAATTTTTGCTTAAACCTCAACCCTTAGAACGCTGCTCCCACCTATGCGTTGCTTTGTGGACAACACTTACACCTGTGAATCTTGGTGATTCTGTATTTCTTCCCTTTTGATTTCCTTTTTCTGCGATCTACCTTGGGCTGTGAACCACCACCCTTTCCAGCCTTGGACAACACTGGGCCTGTCAGGTTGACAACACTATTTTTGCGCTTCGTGTCTCTGACTGCGGGGGACAGGTTTTTATTCCCTGCTTTTTTTGTTGATTCCGTCTTGCTCCCAGTTGTGGCGAAAATTTTGGGTTCATAATTATGGAATTTTGGAGTTATAAATTTAGATCCTGAAGTTCTAGGTAACTTAAAAAGGCTCGCGTTAAACAATTTTAGAATGCACATCATTTAGGGATTTAAAATCAAGGGTAGGTGAGTTAATTACCAATCCTACTTACGAGCTATCATTTTGTAACTGTTGTTTGAGTTAATGTTAATTTTGCTATAAATGCTAATTTGCAGCTATTCATTATTTGTTTTGATTAACGAATGGGTAAAAGATTTTAGCTGATTGCATCAATTATTGTTTTCTTGTGAGATTGGGTCAATGTACTTGGGACTAATCTTGTCATGTTAATTCTATGCTGTGGATCCTTAAAATGGTTCCAACATTTGGATATGAGGTTTTGGCTTTCCATTGTAATGTTAAACTATATTTCATTCACATTCAGCTATATGGGATTGGTGTATGCGCAACACCTTGAGCTATCTCCTGGTTATTACTTCATTTATGTCAATATGTTTCATATCCCATGTGTGGTTCTTTATCTTGGATAGGAATCATAGATTAGGACTCCACTGGATTATTGCAGTTTAGTTAGTTAATTGCAAAGTCTTTAAGTTACCAAATGTAATGATGCTAGCTTTTAGGGTACAGTCATTGTAGTTTGTTATGAAAATAGTTAGTTAATTTGTAATTCTTTATATTATAAATGTAATGATACTAGCATTTATGGTAATGATATTATGGTTCCATTATGGATGTTAACAATTAAAGTGTAAAGTTATTATCATTTTAAATTGCAATGTTATTCTAATCTAGAAAGCAAAGATATGGTGTGTTATGGTGAAGTTATGGTAATTTCAATATGACGGATGACCCATAAAATGTAGGGTCCGTGAATCTAAGTGAAATCAATTATTATAATTCAATAAATGGGGATTGCCATTAACTAATTGTACTTTATTCAAGACAGGATGGGTAACTCGTCGTTTGATAGAAGGAAAATGGAGTAAATGGTCTGTAATTGATGTCAGTGAGTCTCTCTAGTGGTTGGTCGATGTCGGAGTCCTTTTGACTTGCGTCTCCCATAGTGGTAGTGGTTGTCCTTGACTTTGTAGTTCTTGGTTGTCTTGCATTGCGTGGTCTGCTGGTGTCGGGCGAGATCTAGACACCTCCTTGTAGCCTTAGTATATATGTCTGTGTGTGTGATTATTTTTGTGTAAAGAATCCAGTGCCGTATCAAGAGTCTCAGGCCCTTTAAAGGAAGAGTTTCCACTCTTGCGACACACCTGAGGGGATTTCTAGTTTCTGCCTGACCAGTCGGCCAGGAGCCTATCTAACCTTCTCTCTCCCCGGAGGAGAGAACTAAGATTAAACGCCCTACTTTCCTGTGCAGAAATAGTAAACCTACCACTATGGATTCTTCCTTCGGTGTTCGTACTGTGCATAACCCAGTATGTCGTTAAATGTTGCAGTTACTTGTTGTGTGCCTTATGTCTTCTTATTGTGATCATCGTGGGTGCGTCTTGTTAGTCATCGTGTGGTGTCGTAGAGTCCAGTGTGTTTGTTTCTTTTTCATGAGCGCACACACCTTAAACAAAAAAAATTGGCACCTGTTATCAGAGTTGTTGTCATAACGAGGAGGTTCGTTACATATGGTATCAGAGCGAGGTTCGACCCGCAGCTTGGGATTCGCTACGGCTTCTGTTGACATGATTAGATTTGATTATACTGTTGCTAATCAAGTTGATTGTGTGCGTGCAAGTAATCATGGTTAGAGTATGCCGCAGAGGCAGACGACGGGGTGCTAGGGGAGCAGGCGTGACGCCTCCAGTAGCTTCCACACTTGAGGGGTCTAACCCCTAGGGAGGCGAGCAGGTTCTCAGACAGGAGTAGATAGCAGTTGGATATGTGGTCGAAATGATGAGGTCCTTTCAGCGCATGTCTGAGGCACTGATCATCCGATTGGATAGAGACGAGGCCAGGGTGCCGCCACCCGCTGAGATTCTATCGCGCGCACCAACCGTTACAGGTATCATTCACCATGAACTCGAGAAGGTAAAATTTCCCGAGTTCTTTGGTGCCCCTGATGGCACCGCAGCCGAGGCATGGTTGGATAATATGGCGATGTTCTTCGCACTTCTCGATTATACCTCCAACATGAAGGTCTGCATGGTGGTCTTTCAACTGAAGGGGAGCACTCTTCTATGGTGGAAGACGCTCCTGCCGCAGCTGAACATGGTCGTTGAAGACGTGTCATGGGAACTGTTTGAGGAATGGTTCCGAGAGAGGTACCTTTCAGAGGAATTCATTGAGCGTCAGCTCAATGAGTTCAATGCATTATGATAGGGAGGTCGTACGGTGCCCGATTACGAGGCACATTTTATGGAGCTACTCCAGTATGCTCCGCACCTTAACACTGAGAAGCTCAAAGTCAACAGGTTCGTGTTTGGCCTTAATGACAGCCTGCGTGCAAAGGTTAGGATCTTGATGCCTCAAACCTTGCACGATGTTGTCCAAAAGGCCCTCATAGTAGAGGAGGAGCTTATCAGTGGGGGTTAGACCAGGACTCCAGCGAGACCAGCCGGGCAGGGTTCATCGGGTACACTGCAGCATCAGACACCAGTGAGACATACGCCAGGATATCATCATTTCCAGAGAGGATCCACTTTCACTACACCCCGATGACCACCGCCTCAGCAACGAACACCTTATCGGGGACCACAACACCAGCAGCAGTGTCACCTGCAGCAGTAGCAGTTTAGGCCTGTTCAGCAAAACAGACCAGGGTTCCAGGCCAGTGGGCCGTCGTCTTCTACTTCGGGTACCAGGACTACTGGGTCGAAGAAGGGGTGTTGGACATGTGGGGAGCCACACTACTAGAGAGATTGTCCTGTGGAGAGGACTAGATATAGGCAAGGCCCATCGGATTCATGCGGCAGTGAATAATCGCCAGGCAGAGCACCAGCCGACTGTGCTTGAGACAAAAGGTACTGTCGCTGACCAAACCCTTAGTATTTTGATAGACCAAGGTACTACTGAGAGTTTCATTTCTGGTGCAGCGCTAAAAAGGATTAAGGTAAAGGCAGTTGAACAAGATGAGTTTAACTTCGTAAAGATGGCTTCAGGAGCCAACCAGAAGGTTGGAGGAAAGGTTATGGGTTGTGCCCTTAACCTGGGAGAGTTTTTCACGAGGGTCGACTTGTACGTCACAATCTTAGGATCTTACGACATCGTGATTTGTATGGATTGGTTGGAATCGCATGAGGCGATACTCAACTGTAAGACGAAGAGGTTGAGCTTGGTCGATGATGAAGGACAGAGATGGGTGATTGTAGGAAGGAACCAGGGAGTATCCCTGAGGTTTGTCTCTTCCTTACAGTTACGAAAGAGTATGCGCAAGGGGTGCAAGCTTTATGTGATCCTCACGCTAAATGAAAAGGGAGTAGCAGAAGGTCTAGAACACCTTCCGGTGGTGAAGGATTTTGCAGACGTATTCCTAGAGGAGTTCCCTGGGATGCCGCCAGAAAGGGAACTGGAGTTTACCATAGATATAAAACTGGGGACTAAACAGATAGCAAGAATGCCTTATCGGATGTCGACCCCAGAGTTGCAAGAGCTGAAAATGCAACTGAAGGATTTGTTGGACCTGGGACTGATACGCCCTAGTGTGTCACCGTGGGGTGCACCAGTTATTTTCATATGAAAGAAGGATGGATCATGGAGGCTTTGCATTGATTACCGTCAACTGAACAAGGCTACGATCAAGAATCAATATCCCTTACCTAGAATTGATGATCTTTTCGATCAAATGAAGGGTGCGACAGTGTTCTCCAAGATCGATTTGTGATCAGGGTATCACCAGTTATGGATCACGGAGGATGACGTCCCTAAGACCGCCTTTAAGACGAGATTTGGACATTACAAGTTTATTGTTTTACCGTTTGGACTGACAAACGTCCCAGGGGTATTCATGATTTTGATGAACGGGGTGTTCCGCGAGTAGTTGGACAAGTTCGTCCAAGTATTCATTGACGATATTTTGATCTACTCTCAGACAACGGAGGAGCATGACGAGCACTTGCGCTTGGTACTACAGTGTCTGCGAGATCACAAATTGTATGGGAAGTTGTCCAAATTCTCTTTTTATCAATCAAGCATTCACTACTTAGGGCATGTCATCTCCGGCGAAGGTATCGTCGTGGATCCAGCCAAGGTTGAGGCTATTATGGAATGGCTTGCGCCAACGAATGTCACAGAAGTGTGTAGTTTTATGGGTTTAGCAGGATACTATCGAAGGTTTGTCGAGGGATTTTCAAGGATAGCAAATCCGATCACGAAATTGTAGAAGAAAAACAAGAAGTTTGTTTGGACCGAGAAATGCGCAGAATCATTTCGGAGGCTTAAGGAGTTGTTGACAACAGCGCCGATACTAAAGGTCCCTGACATGGACGCGGACTTCTTGGTATGCACTGACGCATCCAAGGAAGGTTTAGGCGGAGTCTTGATGCAAGACGGACGAGTGATTTCTTACATTTCGATGAAGCTGAGAAGGCCTGAGGAGAACTACGCGACGCAGGATTTGGAGTTATTAGCCATCATATATGCCTTGAAGGTTTGGAGACACTACCTTGTTGGAAAAAAATTTGAACTAAAGACTGATCATTGTGGACTACAACACATTTTTATGCAAAGCGACCTGAACGTGCGACAACGACGTTGGTCGGAATTGCTTAGCGAGTACGACTTCAAGATTACTTACATAAAGGGAATAGTGAACCGAGTGGTTGATGCTTTGAATCAGAGACCACGCATATTTTCGGTGTTGGCTCTTTAGACGAATCTACGTGAGAATATTCTCACTTTACAGCGTGACGATGACTGGTACAAAGAAGTCAAGGATTTTATCGAACAAAACACAATGATGGTACCCCGATATGAGGGATTTTCTTTTGATAGCGATGGTTTATTGAGGTTTAGAGGTCGGATTTACGTATTGCCAAACGACGAGTTGAGGATGTTGATCCTGAGCGAGGCTCATAGAGCATTTTACATGGCTCACCCGGGAGTCACGAAGATGAGGGCATACCTTAAACCCTTGTTCTTCTGGAAGGGAATGAAGGCTGACATAGTCAACTTTGTGGCTATATGTCTAGAGTGTCAGCAGGTAAAGGCTGAGCATAGACACCCGACAGGTTTACTTCAACCACATGCCATTCCGGAATCGAAATGGGAAGTTATTTCGATGGATTTTATTATTGGATTTCCACTGACGGCAAGGAGACACGACTCGATTTTTGTAGTAGTAGACACTCTGACGAAGAGTGCTCACTTTATTCCTATGCATACGATGTATCAGGCACCTAACATAGAGAGATTTTTCATCAGTGAGATTGTGAGGCTGCATGGTGTGCCTAAGAAGATTATATCCGATCAAGGATCGGTGTTTACTAGACGATTTTGGACAAGTTTCCAAGAGGCCTTGGGAACCCAACTTAATTTTAGTACTGCATATCACCCAGATATTGACGGGTAGACTGAACGAATGAACCAAACCTTGGAAGACATGTTGCAAATGTACGTGATGGACCAACAAAAGCGTTGGGAGGAATTCTTGTCTCTAGTAGAGTTCACTTACAACAACAGTTATCAGAGCGCCATTAAGATGGTGCCTTTTGAGTTCCTTTATGGGCGACCTTGTCAGGCGCCCTTGAGTTGGTATCGGCTTGAGGATAGGATCTTGGTGGGACCATAAGAGATCCAAGAAATGGAAGAGAAAATAAAAACCATAAGACAAAGGATTAAAGAAGCGCAGGATCGACATAAGACTTATGTCGATGCGCACCGAGTCGACCGTAGTTACGAGGTCGACGATCGAGTATTCTTGCGGGTTAAACTGCATAAGAGTTCGATCAAGTTTGGAAGGGGAGCTAAACTCTCTCCTAGGTTCATGGGACCTTTCGAGATTGTGGAGAGAAAGGGGCCCGTGGCCTATCGACTAGCCTTGCCTGATTCTTTGAGGAGTATGCACGATGTTTTTCATGTATCTGTTTTGAGACATTATATTAGTGATCCTACACACGTGATTGACATGAGTTCCTTGCAGGTATTGAATGAGGGAGCGCTCACATCTGAGCCGGTTCGCATCTTAGATCATCGCGCTCGACAGTTACGACATCGAACGGTAGATCAGGTCAAGGTCCAGTGGGACAGTTATAGTCCACACTCGGTGACCTGGGAGGACGCATATGATCTGCGCCAGCAGTTCTCATTTATGTTTGATATATAGACTTATGATACTATGGTACTTTTATTTCGGCATTTATACTGAGAAACTTCGGGACGAAGTTTAGACCAAGAGGGGGTGTATGTAACATCCCTCTCTGGCACACCGAGAAAACTTATTCTTTGAGGACACTTGCTCGCAAGTGATCTAGACTTTTATGATGTTAAAAAATTTATCCTTGATTATGATGCGTTATGATAGATGACATGATGTTTTACTGATTGACATAGACAGGTGATTTTGACTCAGTTTTATTGAGTGTGTAGGGTTTTTGACCTTGAGGATGCAGAGGCATCGAGGGAACCCCCTTGGACTCTGGATTGAGTCAGGGAGTGTGCTTTTGGGTTGATTTATTTACTGTGATATTTCATTTGATTAGATGATATGATGTTGACATTTCTGACATGATTGTTGATGATGCAGGCTGACGATAGCTTGCCGACCAGGCTCAAATATGGAGTAAAGGGGCCACACATGATTTCCAGAGAGGTTGAGGGAGAGGCGTGGACAGCAGCCCTGCCACAGCCTACTAGCACTCCCGTCGTGTCTCGAACTGTAGGTTAACGATTACCTAGTTCGAGAGGATCCACGATGTCGTGAGGACAGACTGCGATAGTCACTCACGATGATTCTAAGGGGCACACAATAAGGCGGGGGCCTTATTTCTTAGATCCCTTAGTCTCCTACAAGTTCACCTGGTGGAGTGTTGACTCTAGGGGTTATAGATGTCTACCAATCAGTCGTGTCGGCGAGTGGCACCCTTGGAGCACGTGGTGCATCCTGAAGGGCACGTCGTGCAAAAGAAACGAACGAGGCGAGTGGCACCCTTGGAGCACGTGGTGCGTCCTGAAGGGCACGTCGCATTGATGTTGAGGAATAAACAAACCTAGATGGCCCAAAGACTTTAACTTCTTAAGAAATCCTTAAACAACTTCCCTAACCAAGTGTCGCCCAGTTCAGAATCTAAGTCCTAAGTCTAAGACTTTTTAGGGTAAAAATTTAGTCTAACCTTAAGGAAAAGGACCCTGGAATAAAAATAACAATTTAAACAAAAACCCACTTAGGTAATAGTTGGGTCTTCATAAAATTCTTGGGGTAAATGAAGAGAGTAAGGATTTAATTAAACTAAGGGATTTAAAAATTTGCAAAGAAGAAATTAATTCCTAACTTGTGAAAGAACAAAAGATATTAAATAAAAAAATAAAATAAAAAGATTAATTAGCGCATTTACCTTTTTGGTTTAAAAAAAGAAAAAAGTAAAAAAGAAGGGATTAATAAAAATAGGGAAACTAAGTAATAAAGGAAACATAGACAATTAATAAGTTAAAGAAAATAATTTTGGAGAAACGTGGGGGATGAATGACACTTGTACGACAGAGAATTTTTGGAGGGTTTTATTTAAAAACTTAAAAATAAATGTGAGGCTCAATACTCTATAAAAGAAAGGGGGATGAGGGGAAAAGTGCATCGGGTATTAGCATAATGTTACACTACTGAATTTGGACTGGACTGATTGCTTTTGAGGAGTTGGGATTTTCTCAGCTGGGATTAGAGTGGTAGCTCAGCCTTGCGAGGGGAGCTGGGAAGCTAGATGTTCCATCTGGAAAGTGTGTGGCTCCTTTGCGGCTCGGGGGGCTAAGGGGGAAGCATAGTACCCCTAGCGATTGCCTGGGAGGTACTGGTGAGGTCTCGACGGTCAGCAAGCAGGATCGACACGGAACGACGGACGACACTAGGAGAAAGTATTCAGGAAAATGAAAGATTTATGTTTAGGATCTGGTTGAAATATTTGGTTTTCATACTTAGACAAATTTCATTGTGTAAGGGGTGAGAAATATAGATTACCTCTGCTGTTTAGATTAGATAGTAGATGGAAAAGAATAATTTCTCTGCGTTGATAAGATAGAATCTCTTTGTGTTTTGGTTGGGGGTTCTCAGCGATTTAATGGTTAAATGTTTCTGCATTGGGTCTGTTATCACCCCATAAATTATGGGAATCAACTTATGACTTGGATATTATGGATATTATCTGTATCTAGTGATTTTTTCGACAAATGATATTTCATTCTTCAAATAATTTGCAAGAAAAAGAAAAAGAAAAAGAAAGGAAAAGAGGGCATAAAAGAATTGAAACAAAAGCCCAATGCAATAATAGTGACTTGGTCATACCTTTCAAACATGACCAAGTTCTTTTAAATTTTCAATGTTGATAGATTAGTGAATGAATTTGACCAGACTGTCTAATCCTGGTCAAATATCCCTTAGGTTAGATTAGTGAATGAATTTGACCAGATTGTCTAATCCTGGTCAGATAGCCCTTTGGTAGAGTAATTTCTTAACCCAATAGTTTAATTTGGGTTAATTGTCCTAGGAGATAGGTTAGCAAGTAGGTTATTCGCTTAATTTGTTTCACCAACCATATAACCAGTTCGACGAAAGTGTTACACCATGAACCCTTTGCCTAAGAATAGTTAAGTTGATATCCCATGGTGGTGTTCCTTTGTAAAATTGAAGAAAAACCCATAAAATGGCTTTTATCCTAAGTTTTCACCAAGCGCGTGCGCCACTCGCTCATGATTTATGTTACATTCACTTTCTAATGGTCCAGATCACGGTGCATAGATCAACGGCTCACAGAGAATTCCAGACTCCCCCTAGAATTCTGCCTTTAACGAAAGGGGGGGGGTCTGGAATCGGTGATAATATTTACGCACATCTGGACGGTCCAGAATAGAGCACGTGAATCCACGACCGACATTGGATTCCAGACCCCCCCACTCGTTCTGCCTTTAACAGAGGGGGGGGTCCGGAATTGGTAATAACTTGGGCACACATTGAGATGGCCCAGAACAGAGCGCTTAAATCTACGGTTCACATTGAATTCTGGACCCCCCCCCTCCGTTCTACCTTTAATGGAGGGGGGGGTCCGAAATTGGTATTAAGGAGCGCGCTAAGATCTGTGGCCAGAAAACAAGCGTGCAGATCTATGGCTCATAATGGATTTCGGACCCCCTTGGTGTTCTACTTTTAACCAAGGGGGGGGGGGGGCGTTCAGAATGAATATTCCTTTTGGCAGGCCCCTTGTTACGTGTGGCAGTGTCCTATTGGTCTGGAAGTACCATCTCCCACATGCTGTCGGACATCCCGTCGCCCCTGGACGTCACCCTCCACTGAGTCCACTTGCTCCATTTTCTCTCAGGGTCGTGTCACTTCCCGTAACTTCTGTCAGTCCATGTTGTCAGTACCATAACCCCCTTCACTCATGAACAACCTCCTTTGACGACTTTTACCTCCAATTACCAACCTCCACGTCATTCGTCCGTATACTTTGGTCACCATCACCTGCCATATCACCCCAAGTGGCCCGTTGTCCATTAATAACTGGATAATATGACCGTTGTCATGCTGACCATTTTCCCGTGTCCAACCGACCCCAGTTTTGAATAAAACTACCGTTATGCCCTTTTCATTCGTTATTCATCCCTTGCACCAGAATCATCCATCGTGCCAGAAAACTTACCTATTATTCCTCTATTGTTCTCCCGTCGCCTTCCTCCACAACCAATAGACCCCACTAACATATTGTTTATTGCAGGTACTGTTGCTAAGATGGTGCCAAAGCCAAGAACAATGGAAGGAGAAGAGAACCCTTTCCTTCCACCTCCCGACGACCTCGACAAAATCCCATTGGTCGATAAAGACAGGCTGATTGCTGATACCATATGCGACTTTGATTTTTCAGATCTCCAAACATGGCTCCGGGACGTGTTCCTAGACCAAAGCGATGAAATTGGACTCTGGGAGTCCAATTTGCCCATGTACATGTTTCCCCAGATCCACCACTTCCCTGAATTCGCATTGAAATGCCAAGCCCATTACATCCCTAACCAGAAGGCCATCGTCTCTTCATCTAGAGATGTCCTCTTCTTCATCACTCTCGAAGATATTGACCAGATGATGCAAATTCCCCGTGCCGAGTCTACGTCCCCCTTCAATTTAGAAATCCTCACTGAGTTATATCAAAAAATGACCTTTCCACAGAGATCTCAGATATTCGAGCTCTTCCTTCCCCCTTCTACTCAACTCCCTTCCACCAATCTCCCTTACCCTTCTTCCCTTTTCTCTACCAAAGGAAATCAAATCATTTCTTCCCTCTATGCCCTGCTTGGTTACTATTCTGACCAATGGGTAGATGAACCCATCCTGGGTTTTCTGTCCATTTTCTCAAATGATGAAAAGCCCACAACGCAATTCGACTACAACACCTTCTTGGCCGATAATATTCACGAACAATTCATGAATTTCGGCACAGAGGGTATGTTTAGATGTTCTTCCATTCTGGCGTACATGTTCATTTACTTCCAAGCCGACAAATTCAGTTTCTCCATGCAAAAAATGGATGCGGATGGAAGGCCCCAGCCGATCACTACATGGACTTCTCTTCTGAAGCGTAACTCTGCTGAATACGACTTCAAATATTTCATTGATCAATTTTACCATCCGGTGGTTAGCATGTTGAGTGGCATGCCTGAGCCACGCATAAATGATGAGGTCCTGAGAATTCTGCATCTCTCAGACAACACAAAGATAGGAGTCTGGTACTTATATCAGAACCACACTAAAATCAGACTTTTCGGGTGTGAATTGGTGCCTTACAAGCTACCTCTATACGTACAGATAAGGATTTTTGCATTAGAATATATTAGGCAAATAATGAATTCAGATGAAATTCACTTTGTTTCCCTGAAAAAGAAGCAGCAATTGAGAATCAAGGGGCAGATTGGTTCTTTCATCTGCAATAGTCGAAGTGTAGGGGAAGAAGCAGACAAAATGTTAAAGGAGATGAAATTCTTCACTAGTTTCACCTGGCACTATGATCCATGCGGGATCATTTCGAAAATGAGGGTGAACAATAAGAGTGTCCCGTATGCTCATGAGTCAAAGCCAGAGATCGAGAAATTTGCAAATCAGACGGTGTGGGTCCCTGATACTTTGATGGACGTAGAACAACAAGTTGATGTGGAACAACAGGTTCCCTTGACGAGTGTGCCACCTACTACCACACCTCAGGTCCCCAAGGAGAAGAGGCCTCGACAGGATTCCTCTCCACCTGTAACAGAGGTGTCATCAAAGGAGTTCCATATGCACACCAAGAGGCCAAGGATAGTTGCAACGCCTACAACAGTAGAACAAGAAGTTCCACCTACCACAGTAACCACCACAGGAGTCAAACCTGTCATTCCAACACATTTCGGCTCGAGCCAGTATAAGGAAATCACAAAAGTAATACCAAAGAAACCTACAGATTCTCCCTTAGGTACTCAGCCGGGCAAGACTGGGCCCAAGTTGGGCATCTTTGAAAAGTATGATTTGATCAAAAAGAAAAACCAGACCCTCACTAGAAGCACTTATGCCCAGTTCCGGAAGCAGTCATCTACAACTCAGCATAGGCTTCTGTCAGCCTTTGATACTGGAAAGGGTAGGATGCACATGGCCTACCTCCAAGCACAGGTACCGGATCCCAAGGTTATTTCATATTACAAGAGGGCCACTTTCAAGTTCCAAGCGAAAGATGTGCATCCAACAGATCAGATGAATTTGCATAAACAAACAGGGGAGATGGTTTTCCACACATTGGCCCACACTACATCTTTTGCAACAAAGTTTTAAGTGTCTTTGAACAATGCTCATACCCAACTCAAGCTGGAGAAAATATCATCTTTCGCGCAAGACAACAGAATCAAGACGCTGGAGGAGCTGGTCCTCAAAATTGGTTATGACCCTGTGAACATCAAGGCTGCTGAAGAGATGATAAAAAATAAAAACGCTGACATCGTGTCCTTAAGAAAATAGCTGAAACTCCCGCCCACAGAGGACTCTCAGGCCAAGGAGATAGCAGAAAAGGAAGGTGAAAAGGATGAGATGTTAAAGTTGATCATGGAGCAAAATGCTCAGCTAAAAGAGATGGAAGCTGAGATGGAGAGATTGCTAAAGGAGAAAGAGCAGACGAAGCCAATGGAAGGCATTCCATTGAGTGCTATCCCAATTGCAGGTCTGAGCACAACAACAGTGACAGTCATTCCATCTGCAACACATGTGACACTACCAGAAGGAACAACAGACCTGGCCAAGTCCATGGAGAGGATGAACCTGCAAGAGTCAGAAATCAGTAGGCTTAAGAAAGAAGTAGAGAACCTCAAAGAGCTCAAAACTTCTTTCCAGACAAGCCTATCTAGTGAAAAGCAGGTGAATGAGCAAATCAGGAAGGAGTTACAGCAGCTCCAAAAACAGAAAATGGCAGGGAAGACTTTGGCTGAAGTCAAAGAGATTGTATGGATAGATATCACCAAGTCCATCAATGAAATTTGGCCAATGATTCAAATCATGTTTGAACAAAATGAGTTGCTCTAGAGGAGCAAGGAGGCCATGGAGAAAATTAGAGTAGAGCTGGGAGACATGCCAGCACAAGCAAATGAGATCATCAGGTTCCTGAATTCCAAGACTAGGGAGGAACTTGAAGAACTAAAAATCGAGGACAGAACAGAGACTATACTTGAGGTAAAAAGGGTTTTAACCAAGAGAAGTCTAATGCTTCAGCTCAAGGAAAAATTTCAAGTCATGGATCAGGGAGTACATAAGTTCTTCAACAAAATTGGTGGTCTCCAAAAGAAAGGCCTACCTCGTCTGAAGGTCATTAATGACAAGCTAATGACACTCCCTGATTACAAGAAGAGATTAGTTGAAGTGTCTAAGGATAGTTCTAAGTTTGCAGGGGTATAAGGGAGCATCATAGGCAAAGCATTCATGGATGCCCTGCAGTGGGATATTGGTATCCAACATGAGATTAGACATGTATTCCTCATTAAGCCTACATTTGCCAAATATACAGACATGGATGAAGTATATCGGAGATTACTTAAAGTCACAGTGCCAAGTCATCTCCGATGGGGAGAACTGTGTGATCTTCTAGATTAGGAGATGAGTTGTCACTGTCCAGTCACCTGTCCAGTCAGAAGAGGTTGCGAAGGCACCTCGTCAACGACCTACCCCAGAATTTCAGCATGCAGTTGAACTGAGTCATCAAACAGTTTTTGATTAGCTAAAGTAGTTAGACTAAAAATAGAATGAGCACGTCCTGATCAGTTATGACAGGAACACTTGTAATTTGAATTATAAATACTTCAACTCTCGAAGTATTGAGCGTTGTTGATTCGCACACCCTATTGCTATCAAACTGTATTATTTTTGAGGAGATCCGCCATTAATAAAGAAGAGGCATTTTACAGGATTCTTGCGTATGTTCACTGGTGATGTTGATTTTCTAAGTTAAATGTTTATCTTTCTTCGTAATCATATTGTTTTCTGGAACTAATCTTTATGAATAGCGTAAAGTTGCAGGATTTATCTTGGATACCCTGTTTCCGATTCTAAAGATTTTAATGTTTATCTTCTAATACCTTCAATTAATAAATTCTTAACTGCTTGTTAGTTGAAGTTATTTTTCTTATCTTTTCCTCTGTCCATCATCTTAATTACTAAAAGATCCAGTGAGTGTATTATCTCGCCCTGTGAGGTTCTTTTTCGGCATTTCTGGTTGTATCTGTTATTTGATTAAACACAGACCCCATAGCCCAATGGATGTGTAGACAGTCTCAACCAATTTATGAACCACTTTTACAACAAAACATACTTGTTCCTTTACCTAGCCTAATATCTAAACTAAAAACCAAGCTAAATCATATAGAGAGATCCCTCTCTGAAGCTGGAAGGGCTAGATCCCAGCTTTAAAAGCAGTTGGATAAAGTTACCTCTGTGGATTCCTTCTTTGTCAACCTCCTGGAAATTTACAGAGTGCTAACATAATGGTGACCATACTGGGGAGAACTAAAAATTGATAATTTCACGTTTCTTTCCCTTAAAAGAACGATAAACTTTGAGAAGAACGTAGTGTTTGGAGGTTGATTAAACTTTGTATATATTATTTCAAGCTTGCAAAACAAAATAAAATATATATTATAAAAACCCAAAAAATATTTTTGGCTTCCAAGAAAGTCCATACTCGATCTCATCTAGACCCGGAACATGCGACAGTGTTAGATAATCCCAAATAGTTGCTCAGGAGAAAAACCTTAGCAGTCGATTCAGTGAGTCGTACCTCCTCGCGTAAGTTTCCTTATTTTTCCAAAGAACCAGATATCTCTCAAAACATGGATCTTGATCCTTTTCCACCACAAAGCCTGGTTAGAACTGGGTCTGAAACTTTCGTGACTGGACTTGTTTTCGACCCAGCAACGTTACAACCCCGAACCCCCGAAGCCTTGTCTCCCACGATTAAACTACAAATCACTAAATCACTACCACTCAGTCCATCCTCTTCCTCATTTTCAGTCGCTACCACTCCAACCATCCAAGTTGCTTCCCAACCGCCTCCACCCATCATGGCAGCTCGATATGCCCCGTTGGTGTTGGCTGCACCTCTACATGCCATGCCCCAAGATTACCAAACAATACTTCCACAGTTCAATGCAACCGTAACTTTAAGCGCACAACAACATGTGGATAAAATGAACGACTACTTTGATTTGCAAGAAGTCGACAAAGTTGACGTCCAAATGAGGTTGTTCACCCAAAGTCTGACAGGAGAAGTAAAGAAATGGTTCAAAGCGTTACCCGTCACCTCAATCCCTGAACTTGTTGCATTCCATAGAAGTTTTCTTGACAGATGGGAGGTAAAGAAAAACCATCTCCAGATATTGTCAGAATACGAGACTATAAGAAGAAATCAAGGTGAGTCAGTACAGGATTACTGCACCCGTTTTAATAATTTGTACAATGCTATTCCGGCTGAAATTAAACCTCCTCAACGGCTGGCGTTGATAAAATTCCTTGACGGGTTTGATGCGGACATGTCATACCAATTAAGAGAAAGAAACTCTACCACCTTGGTAGATATGTAGAACAATGCTATAAGTGTAGAGGCCAATCTGTTGGCGAAACGCGCCCGTCAAAGGACAGAAAGGAGAGTCACGATCAAAGAAGAGCCTTCCACATCGACCACATATTCCAAGCTGGATTCTTTGGCCCGAATGGTGGAATTAATTATGGAAAGAATGAATTTATCCGACAGAAACCCTTCGAGGGACAACACACCTGCTCCTCATATTTGAAACCCCAATTTTAGAAGAAACCCCCCTCAAATAAGATAGAGAGATCCAAGGGATCAAAGAGACCAAAGAGAGCAGAGAGGCCCAGATCAGCCGATCAGACCTCCTCTATAGGAAAACTATGTTGATGAAGGGGGAGAGGGGATTGAAGAATTGGAAGACACTCACATTAACCTCATGCGCATTCATGATAATGAGGCCATTTTCCTCACCCAAGAAGAGCATGAACTCTTTCTGCTAAATCAAACTAAGGTAAGTGAGGAAGCTGAAGATGCGGGACAACAGGCCTTTGAAAATGCTATTTTGGAGGTGCACCGTCAATACAATCTGTGAAGTAAGAAGACAGAAGGAAATTCCTTGAAAAAGACGACCGAAACATAGAAGGTAGCTCAGACTGAGAAAACTCCTGAGAAGATTACTAATGAGAAGGCTTCTGAGAAAAGTAAAGCCAACACCCCTGTGAAGAAAAACATCACCATTCTAAAAAGACCAGCACATCCCGAAGTGTCACCTATTAGTCCACCCATCACTTCCGAGAGGAAAAATATGGTGGACCAACCAGAATCAATGAGTCAGGCCCGAGATCCTGCACCTTTCAGCCTGGAGGGAGAATTGGCTAAAATAAAAATTCCTATCCCACTTACAGAGTTCATGAACAGAGGCATTTATCGTTCACAGGTACTAAAATCTTTAGCCATTGAACCCGACATAGGTACCAAGGCCTTAACTATTGGATCATTGACTCATTCAGACACTGTGAACCTTACTGACGATCACCCCGAACTCCTTTTCGGACCTGAAGTAAATGGTCGAGATGATACCAGTGATGTAGCCCCCTTTTACATCAATTTGAACATACACGAATTGATATTACATAACACCATGCTGGATTCAGGTGCCTCACACAATCTGATGCCTAAAGCAGTCATGGAAAAAATGGGATTGGAGGTCACTAGGCCTTACAAAGATCTACACTCATTTGACTCTAGCAAAGTCAAATGTATTGGTCTGATTAAAGACCTCTGCATCACCCTGGTTCAGATCCCTTCAAAAAGCATGGTAATGGATGTGGTTGTTGCAAACATCCCGCCCAAGTATGGAATGTTGCTATCCCACTCTTGGGGAGCTAAGTTGAAAGGAACCCTGCAACTGGATATGTCTTACGCCACTATCCCAGTGTTCGGACAACAAAGGAGGTTATATAGGGAAACACTGATGAAGTACATGGTCAGTAGCCAAGAGAAACCTCACAATTACCCCCTTTACTCTGCACATTCTGATCTAGATTCCTTCATCTTGTACAATGATGGTGATATGGAAGAGCAAGACACTCAGCTGATGGAAAACCTATCCGGTCAAGATGAAGGCCCAGAGAGCCTTGAGGTAGCAAAAATGAAGAACGTGATAACTGAAGAGTTACCCGCTGACTTCTGAAGTATGGATTTTGATGGAGCTATGAGTAAAGAAGGAGCAGGAGCTGGAGTCTGGCTGCATAATCACAGAAATAGGTACTCAGAAAACCATTCCTACAAGTTAAATTTCCAGTGCACTAACAACGTTGCCGAGTATAAAGCTCTTATGCTCAGCCTGAAACTGTTGCAAAGGGTTGGTGCCAAGTAGATAATGGTGAGGGGTGATTCTGAATTAATCATCAAGCAAATCAAAGGTGAGTACTCTGCCAAACATCCACGCGTTAGGGCCTACATGAATGTTGTTCTTGATGCCTTGAGGTGTTTTACTGAAGTTGACTTGCAGGCAATGCCAAGAGGGAAGAATATCCTGGCTGATGGATTAGCTACGTCACCAGCCACCTGTAAGATCCCCTTCTGCGTGAATCGCCCATATACTGTTGAAGTGAAATGCAGACCTACAGTCCCAGACAATATCAGGTACTGGCAAGTATTTGGAAACGATGATCAGATTGATGACTTTCTGCAATGTAAAAACGATTTTGAATGTATTAATATAGACTTAGATAATGAAGACGAAAATGTAAATAGTTTGGATTTTGAAAATGATAGTGTAAATATTGTAGAATCGGAAGAATTAGGGGACGATGAATCAGATGCTGACGTGTTACAGTTGAAAAGAAATTTTTTTCCTAAAGGTCTTGTCCCCTTAGAAGACTTGTTTGACAGTGACGATGTAGCTAAGAAACCCAAAATTGAAGCACACGGACAAGAGGTAGAAGAATGTAATATAGGGACCGAAGAGAAACATAGGATGGTCAAACTGTTTGAATCCTTACCCCCAGAACAAAATCTCAAATACATTGTATTGTTCAAAGAATATGTTGATGTTTTTGCCTGGGGCTATGAAGATTTGAAAGCCTATGATACTAGCATCATACAACACAGGATTCCCATAAAGGAAGATCAAAAACCTTTTAGGAAGAAGCTTAGGAGGATAAATCCCAAGTTGCTTCCCCTGATAGAAAAGGAAATCAAGAAAATGTATGATGCCAAGATCATAGTACCGCTATGTTTCTCTAAGTGGGTCTCTAATTTAGTCCCTACACGGAAGAAGACCGGGGAAATCAGGCTCTGTATTGATTTTCAAAATCTGAACAAAGTGTCCCTGAAAGATAATTACCCATTATCGAAAATGGACCACCTCCTGCAAAGGGTGGTCGGATCCAGCAGAATATCTCTGTTAGATGGTTTCTCAGGTTACAACTAGGTCCTAGTTCACCCGGATGATCAGGATAAAATTGCTTTCACCACACCATGGGGCACTTTCATGTACGTGAAGATGCCTTTTGGTCTGATAAATGCAGGAGCCACGTTCCAGAGGGCAATGGATATCGCCTTCATAGAAGAAGTAGGAAAGTTTATTGTCATTTATTTAGATGATGTGACTGTGTTTTCCAAATCCGATGATCAACACCTGCGACACCTCAGATGCGTTTTTGAGAAGTGTAGAAGGTTTGGGATATCTCTAAATCCTAAGAAATGTCTTTTCGGGTTAGAAGAAGGCAAATTTCTAGGACATATCATCTCTAAGGAGGGAATCAAAATCAACCCCAGCAGAATAGAGGCCATACTAAAAGTAGAACACCCACGAAACCTCAAAGAACTACAGTATTTTATCAGACAAATCAACTTTCTACGAAGATTCATCCCCAACCTAGCCGAACTCCTCAGGAACATTACAAACATGCTTAAAAAGGACATAAAAATAAAATGGGACTCTAAGTCTAGACAATCCTTCGAACAAGTTAAACGAGCGCTTACAGAAGCCCCAGTTTTGATCAGTCCCGATTTCACTAAAGATTTTTATCTTTTTTCTTTCGCTTCTGAACACACTATAGCAGCGGTGTTACTGCAGAAGAACAGCGATGGGTATGAACAACCCATAGCTTTCTTCAGTAAATCTCTAAGAGATGCTTCCCTGAACTACAAAATCATGGAGAAGCAAGCTTTTGCTTTGGTGAAAGCTATAAAGGACTTCAGGGTCTACATTCTCCATTCCCACACCATTTCTTATGTTCCAAACGCGGTAGTTAAGGATATCTTGACACAGGACAACCCCGATGGAAGAAGGGGAAAGTGGATTGCAGTTATTCTAGAATATGACATAGATATTAAGCCCACAAAACTGATCAAAGGCCAGGGCCTTGCCAAACTTATGGATGAATCTAACTTCCAGGCTCTTGACATTAATTTTCTAGATGTGGCAGATGAACAGGGTGAGATGGCGACTCCAAACGTTAGAGAAGTATTTCTCAACTCTCCATGGTATGCGGACCTTATATTTGTTTTACAAAATTTACAAGCTCCCCCTGGTTTAACTAAGACCAAAGCTAGATTTTTAAAGTTGAAGGCATTGAAATTCTATATTCTAGAAGGAAATTTGTATTGGAAAGACCCTGCAGACATTCTTTTAAATTGTTTACTGAAAGATGAGGCTGATAAAGTGTTGCAGGAGTTTCATGCAGGAGAATGTGGTGGCCATTTGAACTGGAAGGTTACAGCCAACAAAATACTCAGAGCTGGATTTTACTGGCCCATCCTGTTTGCATATGTACATCAGAAAGTAACAGCCTGTCACCAGTGTCAACTATTTGAGGGTAAAAGGAAACTCCTTCCTCTTCCTCTTAAACCAATTTCAGTTGAGGCTCCTTTCCAGCAATGGGGACTTGATTTCATTGGATAAATACACCCTCCATCTTCAGGCCAACATAGGTGGATTCTTACTGCCACTGATTATTTTACCAAATGGATCGAGGCTGTACCAAGCAGGCAAGCTACTGACTCAGTAATTATAAAATTTCTTGAAAATAATATTTTGTCTCGTTTTGGTTGTCCTAGAAAAATCATTACTGACAATGCAGCTGCCTTTTGTTCGAAGAAAATCATAGATTTCTGCAACCGATACCACATCGTCTTAGGGCATTCCACATCCTACTACCCTTAGGGAAATGGGTTGGCGGAGTCTTCAAACAAAACTTTGGTGAATATCATCAAGAAAACATTGCAGGAAAACAAAAAATCATGGCACGATAAGTTGGTATTTGCTTTGTGGGAAGATAGATTGACCACCAAAAGGTCGATTGGTATGTCACCT
>ML784602.1:134145-146374 GCA_009831015.1 Picea engelmannii
AAAGAAAAAGAAAAAGAAAGGAAAAGAGGGCATAAAAGAATTGAAACAAAAGCCCCATGCAATAATAGTGACTTGGTCATACCTTTCAAACATGACCAAGTTCTTTTAAATTTTCAATGTTGATAGATTAGTGAATGAATTTGACTAGACTGTCTAATCCTGGTCAGATAGCCCTTAGGTTAGATTAGTGAATGAATTTGGCCAGACTATCTAATTCTGGTCAGATATCCCTTTGGTAGAGTAATTTCTTAACCCAACAGTTTAATCTGGGTTAATTGTCCTAGGAGATAGGTTAGCAAGTAGGTTATTCGCTTAATTTGTTTCACCAACCATATAACCAGTTCGACGAAAGTGTTACACCATGAACCCTTTGCCTAAGAATAGTTAAGTTGATATCCCATGGTGGTGTTCCTTTGTAAAATTGAAGAAAAACCCATAAAATGGCTTTTATCCTAAGTTTTCACCAAGCGCGTGCGCTACTCACTCATGATTTATGTTACATTCACTTTCTAATGGTCCAGATCACGGTGCATAGATCAACGGCTCATAGAGAATTCCGAAACCCCCCTAGCATTCTGCCTTTAACGAAAGGGGGGGGTCCGGAATCAGTGATAATATTTACACACATCTGGACGGTCCAGAATAGAGCGTGTGAATCCACGACCCACATTGGATTCCTGACCCCCCGCCCGTTCTACCTTTAATGGAGGGGGGGGTCCGGAATTGGTAATAACTTGGGCGCACATCTGGACAACCCAAAATAGAGCGCTTAAAATCTACGGTTCACATTGAATTCCGGACCCCCCCCCTCCGTTCTACCTTTAATGGAGGGGGGGCGGGTCCAGAATTGGTATTAAGGAGCGCGCTAAGATCTGCGGCCAGAAAACAAGCACGTAGATCTATGGCTCACAATGGATTTTGGACCCCCCCTGGTGTTCTACTTTTAACCAAGGGGGGGGGTCCGGAATGAATATTCCTTTCGGCGGGCCCCTTGTTACGTGTGGCAGTGTCCTATTGGTCCGGAAGTCCCATCTCCCACATGCTGTCAGACATCCTGTCACTCCTGGACGTCACCCTCCACTGAGTCCACTTGCTCCATTTTCTCCTGGGGTCGTGTCACTTCCCATAACTTTTGTTAGTCCATGTTGTCAGTACCATAACCCCCTTCACTCATGAACAACCTCCTTTGACGACTTTTACCTCCAATTACCAACCTCCACGTCAGTCGTCCGTATACTTTGGTCACCGTCACCTGCCATATCACCCCAAGTGGTCCGTTGTCCATTAATAACTGGATAATATGCCCATTGTCATGTTGACCGTTTTCCCGCGTCCAACCGAACCTAGTTTTGAATAAAACTACCGTTATGCCCTTTTCATTCGTTATTCATCCCTTGCACCAGAATCATCCATCGCATCAGAAAAATTACCTATTATTCCTCCATTGTTCTCCCGTCGCCTTCCTCCACAACCAATAGACCCCACTAACATATTGTTTATTGCAGGTATTGTTGCTAAGATGGCGCCAAAGCCAAGAATAATGGAAGGAGAAGAGAACCCTTTCCTTCCACCTCCTGTCAACCTCGACAAAATCCCATTTGTCGATAAAGATAGGCTGATTGCTGATACCATATGCGACTTTGATTTTTCAGATCTCCATACATGGCTCCGGGACGTGTTCCTGGACCAAAGTGACGAAATTGGACTCTGGGAGTCCAATTTGCCCCTGTACATGTTTCCCCAGATCCACCACTTCCCTGAATTCACGTTGAAATGCCAAGCCCATTACATCCCCGACCAGAAGGCCATCGTCTCTTCGTCTGGAGATGTCCTCTTCTTCATCACTCTCAAAGATATTGACCAGATGATGCAAATTCCCCGTGCCGAGTCTGTGTCCCAGTTCAATTTAGAAATCCTCACTGAGTTATATCAGAAAATGACCTTTCCACAGAGAGCTCATATATTCGAGCTCTTCCTTCCCCCTTCTGCTCAACTCCCTTCCACCAATCCCCCTTACCCTTCTTCCCTTTTCTCTACCAAAGGAAATCAAATCATTTCTTCCCTCTGTGCCCTGCTTGGTTACTATTCTGACCAATGGGTAGACGAACCCATCCTGGGTTTTCTATCCATTTTCTCAAACGATGAAAATCCCACAACGCAATTCGACTACATCACCTTCTTGGCCGATAATATTCACGAACAATTCGTGAATTTCAGCACAAAGGGTATATTTAGATATTCTTCCATTCTGGCGCACATGTTCATTTACTTCCAAGCCGACAAATTCAGTTTCTCCATGTAGAAAATGGATGCGGACGTAAGGCCCCAGCCAATCACTACATGGACTTCTCTTCTGAAGCGTAACTCTGTTGAATACAACTTCAAAGCTTTCATTGATTAGTTTTACCATCCGGTGGTTAGGATGTTGAGTGGAAGGCCTGAGCCACACATAAACGATGAGGTCCAGAGAGTTCTACATCTCTCGGACAACGCAAAGACAGGAGACTGGTACTTATATCAGAACCACATTGAAATCAGAGTTTTCGGGTGTGAATTGGCGCCTTACAAGCTACCTCTTTACGTATCGGTAAGGATTTTTGCATTAGAATATATTAGGAAAATAATGAATTCAGATCACATTCACTTTGTTTCGCTGAAAAAGAAGAAGCAATTGAGAATCAAGTGGCAGATTGGTTCTTTCATCTGCAATAGTCGAAGTGCAGGGGAAGAAGCAGACAAAATGTTAAAGGAGATGAAATTATTCACTAGTTTCACCTGGCACTATGATCCATGTGGGATCATTTCGAAAATGAGGGTGAACAATAAGAGTGTCCCGTATGCTCATGAGTCAAAGCCAGAGATCGAGAAATTTTCAAATCAGACAGTGTGGGTCCCTGATACTTTGATGGACGTAGAACAACAAGTTGACGTGGAACATCAGGTTCCCTTGACGAGTGTGCCACCTACTACCACACCTCAGGTCCCCAAGAATAAGAGGCCTCGACAGGAGTCCTCTCCACCTGTAACAGAGGTGTCATCAGAGGAGTTCCAGATGCACACCAAGAGGCCAAGGATAGTTGCAACGCCTACAATAGTAGACCAAGAAGTTCCACCTACCACAGTAACCACCATAGGAGTCAAACCTGTCATTCCACCACCTTTCGGCTCGATCCATTATAAGGAAATCACAATAGTAATACAAAGAAACCTATAGATTCTCCCTTAGGTACTCAGCCGGGAAAGACTGGGCCCAAGTTGGGCATTTTTGAAAAGTATGATTTGATCAAAAAGAAAAACTAGACCCTCACTAGCAACACTTATGCCCAGTTCCGCAAGCAGTCATCTACAACTCAGCATAGGCTTCTGTCAGCCTTTGATACTGAAAAGGGTAGGATGCACATGGCCTACCTCCAAGCACAGGTACCGGATCCCAAGGTTATTTCAGATTACAAGAGGGCCACTTTCGATTTCCAAGCGAAAGATGTGCATCGAGCAGATCAGATGGATCTGCATAAAAAAACAGGGGAGATGGTTTTCCACACATTGGCCCATGCTACAGCTTCTGCAGCAAAGTTTTAAGTGTCTTTGAACAATGCTCAGACCCAACTCAAGCTGGAGAAAATATCATCTTTCACGAAATACAACAGAATCAAGACGTTGGAGGAGCTAGTCCTCAAAATTGGTTATGACCCTGCGAACGTCAAGGCTGCTGAAGAGATGATAAAAAAGAAAAACGCTGACATCGCGTCCTTAAGAAAACAGCTGAAACTCCCGCCCATAGAGGACTCTCAGGCCAAGGAGATAGCAGAAAAGGAAGGTGAAAAGGATGAGATGTTAAAGTTGATCATGGAGCAGAATGCTTAGCTAAAAGAGATGGAAGATGAGATGGAGAGACTGCTAAAGGAGAAAGAGAAGATGAAGCCAATGGAAGGCATTCCATTGAGTGCTATCCCAATTGCAGGTCTGAGCACAACAACAGTGACAGTCATTCCATCTGCAACACCCATGACACTACCAGAAGGAACAACAGACTTGGCCAAGTCCATGGAGAGGATGAACCTGGAAGAGTCAGAAATCAGCAGGCTTACGAAAGAAGTAGAGAACCTCCAAGAGCTCAAAACTTCTTTCCAGACAAGCCTATCTAGAGAAAAGTAGGTGAATGAGAAAATCAGGAAGGAGTTACAGCAGCTCCAAAAACAGAAAATGGCAGGGAAGACTTTGGCTGAAGTCAAAGAGATTGTATGGATAGATATCACCAAGTCCATCAATGAAATCTGGCCAATGATTCAAATCATGTTTGAACAAAATGAGTTGCTCCAGAGGAGCAAGGAGGCCATGGAGAAAATCAGAGTAGAGCTGGGAGACATGCCAGCACAAGCAAATGAGATCATCAGGTTCCTGAATTCCAAGACCAGGGAGGAACTTGAAGAACTAAAAATCGAGGACAGAACAGAGACTATACTTGAGGTAAAAAGGGTTTTAACAATGAGAATTCTAATTCTTCAGCTTGAGGAAAAAGTTCAAGTCGTGGATCAGGGAGTACATAAGTTCTTCAACAAAATTGATGCTCTCCAAAAGAAAGGCCTACCTGGTCTGAAGGTCATTAATGACAAGCTAATGACACTCCCTGATTACAAGAAGAGATTAGTTGAAGTGTCTAAGGACAGTTCTAAGTTTGCAGGGGTACAAGGGAGAATCACAAGCAAAGCATTCATGGATGCTTTGCAGTGGGATTTTGGTATCCAACACGAGATTAGACATGTATTCCTCATTAAGCCTACATTTGCCAAATATATAGACATGGATGAAGTATATCGGAGATTACTTAAAGTCACAGTGCCAAGTCATTTCCGATGGGGAGAACTGTGTGATATTCTAGATTAGAAGATGAGTTGTCACTGTCCAGTCACCTGTCCAGTTAGAAGAGGTTGCGAAGGAACCTCGTGAATGGCCTACCCCAGAATTTCCGCATGCAGTTGAACTGAGTCATCAAACAATTTTTGATTAGTTAAAGTAGTTAGACTAAAAATAGAATGAGGACGTCCTGATCAGTTATGATAGGAACGTTTGTAATTTGAATTATAAATACTTCAAATCTCAAAGTATTGAGGGTTGTTGATTCACACACCCTATTGCTATCAAACTGTATTATTTTTTAGGAGATCCGCCATTAATAAAGAAGAGGCATTTTACAGGATTCTTGCGTATGTTCACTGGTGATGTTGATTTTCTAAGTTAAATGTTTATATTTCTCCGTAATCATATTGTTTTCTGGAACTAATCTTTATGAATAGCGTAAAGTTGCAGGATTTATCTTGGATACCATGTTTTTGATTCTAAATATTTTAATGTTTATCTTCTAATACCTTCAATTAAGAAATTCTTAACTGCTTGTTAGTTGAAGTTATTTTTCTTATCTTTTCCTCTGTCCATCATCTTAATTACTAAAATATCTAGTGAGTGTATTATCTCGCCCTGTGAAGTTCTTTTTCGGCATTTCTGGTTGTATCTGTTATTTGATTAAACACAGACCCCATAGCCCAATGGATGTGTAGACAGTCTCAACCAATTTATGAACCACTTTTACAACAAAACATACTTGTGCCTTTACCTAGCCTAATATCTAAACTAAAAACCAAGCTAAATCATATAGAGAGATCCCTCTCTAAAGCTGGAAGGGCTAGATCCCAGCTTTAAAAGCGGTTGGATAAAGTCACCTCTGTGGATTCCTTCTATGTCAACCTCCTGGAAATTTACAGAGTGCTAACAGGGTCGTTAATCCCGACGTTGGTTGTAAAAAGAATAATTTCTCTGCGTAGATAAGTTAGAATCTCTCTGCGTTTTGGTTGGGGGTTCTCAGCGATTTAATGGTTAAATGTTTTTGCATTGGGTCGTTTATCCCGGCACTGGTTGTAAAAAGAATAATTTCTCTGCATAGATAAGTTAGAATCTCTCTTCGTTTTGGTTGGGGGTTCTCAGGGATTTAATGGTTAAATGTTTCTGCATTGGGTCGTTTATCCCGATGTTGGTTGTAAAAAGAATAATTTCTATGCATAGATAAGTTAGAATCTCTCTGCATTTTGGTTGGGGGTTCTCAGCAATTTAATGGTTAAATGTTTTCTGCATTGGGTCGTTTATCCCAGCGCTGATTGTAAAAAAGAATAATTTCTCTGCATTGATAGAATCTCTCTGCGTTTGGGTGGGGGTTATCTGCGGTTAGGCTGAGGATACTCACTCATTATCCATTATGAACTCTACGATTGGTATTCCTGTTTATCTCTGCATTTCTTTATTTTAATTTACAGATGAATTGTTTTAGAACCCCGACCATGCATTCAAAATTTTCTCCTCTGATAACCACAGTCCTTTTTTATTATTTAATTCGATGTCACTGGATTTGTTTATATAAAAAAAAAAATGACCAGAACCTGGATTGTGTTACCTTGGTAATATATAACATTACCAGCAGAGCCCCCTTTGACCGTTTAAGCTTCATGCTCAGACTTCTAAAGGATAACCGATTTTACCTAGGTAGCTACGTAAAGGCTGAGATCGGGTTCCCTCAAAGTCCGATGGCTCTCCCAAATATTAAGGTGGAAGTGCAAGGACTGTCACTCGCGGATGGGCCAGATGCCTTACAGTTCCCGAAACCCAACGCTTAACCTTATTTGAAAACGATACTGCATCCCTACCTCTTCTTGTTTTTAAATCAAGCTTCAGCTATTGAGAACAACGTTGACTTTAATAGCAGAATGTTTGGGTTCTTCACACCTGAGAAGCTTCTTTTCCCACGCAGTGATAGCACTGTCCATTGACCTTTAAGTACAACAAGGGCATCTGGTATTCCGGTTTCTCTTGATTGAATGTGGTAGGTTCCAGGTGTCCCTGGATATAGCAGCAACGAATCTTTTAGGGAGGGATAGTCGTTCAGCCAAAAAGGGAAATTTAATACCGTCTGGAAATGAAGGATTCCTTAAATGACAATGATGGCAGTGGCGGTAAATTTTTGCTTAAACCTCAACCCTTAGAATGATATGCCCACCTGTGCATTGCTTTGTGGACAGCACTTACACCTACGAATCTTGGTGATTCTGTATTTCTTCCCTTTTGATTTCCTTCATAATTCCTTTTTCCGCGATCTTCCTTGGGTTGTGAACCACCACCCTTTCCATCCTTGGACAACGTTGGGCCTGTCAGGTTGACAACACTGTTTTTGCGCTTCGTGTCTCTGACTGCGGGGGATGGGTTTTTATTCCCTGATTTTTTTGTTGATTCCGTCTTGCTCCCAGTTGTGGCGAAAATTTTGGGTTCATAATTATGGAATTTGGGAGTTATAAATTTAGATCCTAAAGTTCTAGGTAACTTAAAAGGGATCGTGTTAAACAATTTTAGAATGCGCATCATTTAGGGATTTAAAATCAAGGGTAGGCGAGTTAATTACCAGTCCTACTTACGGGCTATCGTTTTGTAACTGCTCTTTGAGTTAATTTTAATTTTTCTATCAATGCTAATTTGCATCTATTCATTATTTGTTTTGATTAACGAATGGGTAAAATAGTTTAGTTGATTGCATCAATTATTATTTTCTTGTGAGATTGGGTCAATGTACTTGGGACTAATATTGTCATGTTAATGCTATTTTGTGGATCCTTAAAATGGTTCCAATATTTGGATATGAGGTTATGGCTTTCCATTGTAATGTTAAACTACATTTCATTCAGATTCAGCTATATGGGATTGGTGTATGCGCAACACCTCGAACTATCTCCTGGTTATTACTTCATTTATGTCAATATATTTCATATCCCATGTGTGGTTATTTATCTTGGATAGGAATCATAGATTAGGACTCCACTGGATTATTGCAGTTTAGTTAGTTAATTGCAAAGTCTTTAAGTTACCAAATGTAATGATGCTAGCTTTTAGGGTGCTGTCATTGTAGTTTGTTATGAAAATAGTTAGTTAATTTGTAAGTCTTTATATTATAAATGTAATGATGCTAGCATTTATGGTAATGATATTATGGTTCCATTGTGGATGTTAACAATTAAAGTGTAAAGTTATTATCATTTTAAATTGCAATGTTATTGTAATCTAGAAAGCAAAGATATGGTGTGTTATGGTGAAGTTATGGTAATTTCAATATGACAGATGACCCATAAAATGTAGGGTCCGTGAATCTAAGTGAAATCAATTATTATAATTCAATAAACGGGGATTGCCATTAACTAATTTTACTTTATTCAAGACAGGATGGGTAACTCGTCGTTTGATAGAAGGAAAATGGAGTAAATGGTCTGTAATTGATGTCAGTGAGTCTCTCTAGTGGTTGGTCGATGTCAAAGTCCTTCTGACTTGCATCTCTCATAGTGGTAGTGGTTGTCCTTGACTTTGTAGTTCTTGGTTATCTTGCATTGCGTGGTCTGCTGGTGTCGGGCGGGATCTAGACACCTCCTTGTAGCCTTAGTATATATGTCTGTGTGTGTGATTATTTTTGTGTAAAGAATCCAGTTACGTATCAAGAGCCTCGAGCCCTTTAAAGGCAGGGTTTCCACTCTTCTAACACCCCTGAGGGGATTTCTAGTTTCTACTTGAGCAGTCGGCCAGGAGCCTATCTTACCTTCTCTCTCCCCGGAGCAGAGAACTAAGATTAAACACCCTGCTTTCCTGTGCAGAAATGGTAAACCTACCACTATGGATTCTTCCTTCATTAAATGTTGCAGTTACTTGTTGTGTGCCTTATGTCTTCTTATTGTGATCATCGTGGGTGAATCTTGTTAGTCGTCGAGTGGTGTCGTAGAGTCCAATGTGTCTGTTTCTTTTTCACGAGCGCACACACCTTAAACAAAAAAAAATTGGCACCTGTTATCAGAGATGTTGTTGTAACGAGGAGGTTCGTTACAGAAATTATCTCGTGTTCTTTGAAATAGCATATGATGAGAGATGATATGTTTATTCAAGGAGAGGGAACAAAACTAGAATTCAAAACGCATATACCTATCATTTCAAGAGATGCATTTCGTCTCCTCAATTCTTCTACATATTATTCCTTGTACCCTGATATTTTCTATCATCATGTTATGCAATCATGTGTTCCATATCACTTTGGAATGAATTATGCATTATATAATCAGGTACAAATTAATAGAGATTACCAAACAAAAGATAAAGAGGAAAATAATTCTCCCCGTGAACATATTAATTCTTATTCTCATCAATTATTCATGGGTAAATCAAGAAATGATTTGAAAGAGTCTCAAATTGCACCTTCCATTGATTCATCTGAATTTGTGTTTAAAGAAAGATCTAAATTTTTCCACAATAAATTATTTGAGGTTGAAAAGTATAATCAACCAAATACTATTACCAATGATGATTATTCAAAAATGTTGGTTTCTCCATTTAGTTCACCTCAAATAGTTAATCTTGAAGTATTTGAGCTCAGTGAAAAGTTTCAAGAGAATGTGACACTTCTTTTCGGATCGAAAATCACGATAAGGTCTCGCAATCTTGATCTGACCTTTTTACAAGATTCTTTCCATGATAATATAATACTTTATTCTCATCAGGAATGTTTTTCGTATGTGAATTATTTTGAACAATACCATGTTAGTAATTGAATGTATTATGATGGGATTGCAGATTGGTTGGAGTATTCATATCTAGAAACGTTTCTAGGGAATGGTAAGATTATCTTCACCTTATTTAGAGATCAAGGAGGTAACTTTGACACACTCATTTTATATCCTTCAGATGGAGAAAATATGGAACGAAAGAAAAATTGTCAAGAGGATGTATCACTTCGGTCTAGGCTGGTGGTTATGTCATGTCCCCATAACTCTCACAAGGTTCACAATCTCATTTTTTCATGTTTTTGTGACCCATATAATGACAAAATTGTAGAATGGCTAGATGATTCATACAAAAAGAATGTTCAAGAGAATGGTAAGGTCATGCTTGCTTTGTTTTTAAATGATGATGACAAAGGTAAGTATGATGTATTTTTGTCATATTTTGATATACTACCATTCTTGTTACTAATATTTGATTTTGTTTTCATTGCAGTATTGGAGTTACTTCGATGGCTACATTAGAAGCATGACTTCACTTAGTATTTTGATTTGTTTAGAAGTTAGAGTAGGTTTAGGAGTAGGTTTCCTTTAGTTTTCTCTCTCAATGTTTCTTCGTGTAATAATGAAGTTATGAACACAAGTGGGTACACCAACAGAACCATAATATGAATGTTGTCAGGGAAGTCCACTTTAATGATTTTCTCTCTTCTTTTTGTTGAATATTTCTTTTCAAAAACATATTATCATCATGAAAATTTTAAAATGGAAAGTAAAGAGATAAGTAAATTTGAACTATCAATTCAACCCTGACCCAAGGTGCCATGAGTAGGATTGCACTCATATTAGCAATGATTTTTCTATTTTATTTTAGTCTCTTTTATTTTTAATATTAATTCTTGGTCAAAGTAACATCTCATGCATCACTATCTTAAGAAAAGAACTTGCTCGCACATGATATTTTATATGATTTAGTTCATCCTTTATTTTATAGTGAGATGCTAGTGGATCCAAAAGCTCAAGTTTATCTTGGGCCAAAATCATTTCCCGAAAAGTTTTCTTTTGATGTTTTGACTTTGTGTACTTCTGATTTTCAATCCCATTAATAAAATTTGATTTGGTTTTTTGTGTGTTTTTTGTTTTCTTTAATTGCTTTGAATGAGTTTTCTTCTTATCTGTCTTTTTGAATCAATATATTTCTGATCAAAGAGATATTGTTGAAGGAAGCATTTATTTTAAGACTTGTGTTTTTCAAGAAAATTGAAATAGTTCAAAGAGGTCGTGATATTAAGATATAGCTCAGACAATTGATTTTTAAGTCAATTGTCACTTTCATTTTGTCCTCAAATTGTCTTTTCCAAAGTATTACACCATATATATGGTTTAAATCTTTGATAATTACAATGATATTTAAACTTTTTACGTTGTCCATATTATTAAGGAATCACTTTTAAGTGCTTCCCCATTCTATAGATGATTTCTTAAAAGAAATCTAAAATCTCTAAACCATGATAAAACTTTCAGTTTTGAAAGTAAATAAGCAACATGATCAACTATTCACCTGTATTGCAATTAACCTCCAGTATCACCCTGATCTCTTTGTCATCAAGAAATCTATAATTGTATTATTATTTAAAAGTGGCATAAGAGGTTTGGAAGCACTTAAGTGTGGGAAGTGTGTGTAAACCCGTCAGGGTACTGAACAAGCTCGCTGGCAGCGGGTAAATGCACACATGATACGAAGACAACTTTGTCGGGGTACTGAACATGCCTGTTGGTAGCAAAGCAATATTGGGTTGAGAAGTAGCAGGTATATGTTTTTAAATTAACTTTTATGGAAGTATACATCATGTGGATACAACTATTGGATGAGATTAAAGCATTTGAGTGGGTTAAATGACATCCCTGCCGAGGCTATGGACGTCTATTGGAAGCAGTGGCTCTATCAATGGTATTGAAGTTATTTTATAAACATCGTAACTCTTTGATTAAGACATTATTTCAGTTTATAATCTCCTGCAAAGAAAATTCTATTGTCTGGTTATAACATTGAGCTTATCCTAATACTATATGGTCTCAGAGTGAATTTATTTCAAGGAGCTTAAATCATTTTTCAAGTCTTATCCTTTTCTTACTAAGATGAAATCTTACCATATCATAGATAATTGCTTCACCCAATAAGTCTCCATTTGTTGGGCCCCAACAACTCCCCCTAAATTTTTACAAAATTTAAAGGGCCACCATTAGAATCTTGATAATTATAATGAGCTACAAAATCAACCTTTTCAAATAGTTCCACCTTGGCTTGCTTTGAGACAAACTTAAGACATTCACTATAGTATGAGATATTCATTACAAGAGTATATGTCAAAATTTAGAAATGAGCATAGAAATCTCAATTTAAACAAAAATGTTAATTTTTATCAACTGTTTACTTTCGTTTAAATTATGATTGTGTGTTCTTTCTTTTGCGCATTAGCAAGTTTGACTATTTTGAATAATGGGTTCAATACTTCATCAAATAATATCTTGGTTGGTTTCTCATTTTCATAAAATCATTTGGTGATATTAATTAATTATTTTTTTTTTTTCATTTTGCATCTCATTTCAAAATAAAAATAATAATAATAAAAAGAATTATCTATGATTTGTTTGATTTT
>ML784602.1:148885-165264 GCA_009831015.1 Picea engelmannii
GCATGTGAGACTAAAGAAAAGTTTGATGAAAATGCTAGTCTCTTGTTTTTAAAGTTAAGGAAGGTTTGCAAGAATGTGATCATATACACCAGGTCTATTACAGAGCTACAAATCATATTTGGATGATAAAATTGATGAGGGATTTTGGTTGCGGTACATGTTGAGTACATAGTTGAGACAAGTAGTTGATGAGTTGGCGCACATACATGAGGTGTATAGTTGATGATGTTGGTACATATTGATGAGTCATAGTTGATGAGTAGTTGACACATGATTGGAACATACTTGGTACATGGTTGGATGCACTTGTTTATGGTACAAGTTGATTATAGGTTGGTGCCTGGTTGATGCACTTGTTTATGGTACATGTTGATTACAGGTTGCTGCATAGTTGATGCACTTGTTTTTGGTACAGGTTGATTACAGGTTGGTGCATGAATGATGCACTTGTTTATGGTACAGGTTGATTACAGGTTGTTGCATGGTTGATGCACTTATTTATGGTACAAGTTGATTATAGGTTGGTGCATGGTTGATGCATGGTTGATGCACTTGTTTATGGTACAGGTCGATTATAGGTTGGTGCATGGTTGATGCACTTTTTTATGGTATAGGTTGATTACAAATTGAGGTACAGGTTGATGCATGGTTGATGCATGGTTCAGATTTATTGGTACAGGTTTACAACGATATATCTCACAGTGATAGTGTGACATTGGTTCCATCATTCTACTTCTACTTCAGGGTGGCAGGATGGGGCAATGACAGGTGGTTGTAGCCACCTTCCAGTTGTAGATGGAGAACATTGGGGGTTGTAGCCTCCTTCTGGTTGTAGCTAGAGAATTGGGGAGTTGGAGCTTCCCTCAGGTTGTAGCCTAAGAAACTAGGGGGTTGGAGCCTCCTTCCAGTTGCAGCTGGAAAACAAAGGAAGTTGGTTCTTCTAATGAATGTAATTCTTCAAGACATATAAGAAAAAACATTCTATGGTTTCCTCCCGATTTGGGTTTCCACGTAAAACACTGGTGTATTGTGTATGTGTATGATTTTTCATTTGTTCATTACCTATTTACTCTACAGTTATTGGATGATAATGCTTCATTGATATAACACTTGGATTATATGGTTAAAAGGGATTAAATTGCTCTATTACTGATTCACCCCCTCTCTCAGTAATCCAACAATTGGTATCAGAGCAAGGTTCCTTCAAGAAACAGTTTAACCACTGGAAGGAGATCCTGGATTATTCTGAGAATGGAGTACCAATTTTTAATGGTCAGAATGGTTTTAAGTATGAGATGTGGAGCAGAAGGACGGGAGTATTTTTATAGGCACAAGGACATTATATTTGGATATTAGTTGTTATAGGATATGATAGTTCAAAAAGGGAAAAGACTACAACCAAGAAGGAATTGAAGAAGAATAACAAAATAGCAATGGATTTCATCTGGGAAGGATTACCTAAACCGGTAAGAGAAAAGGTTGGTAAATGTTCATCAACCAAAGAACTTTGGGATACATTACATGACATATATTCTTCACCCATAGCAGATTTAGAAAAGGCCAAAGAATATGTAGATACATAACAAGAAGAAAGATGCTTATCATGTCAGACAGATTCAGAAGAGGAAGAGTATGATGAAGCAGAAGTTGATTATGAAGAAAAAATTATCAGTACAATTAAATATCTAAGGAAAGAAAGAGAAGAAAACAACTCATCCAATAAAGAATTGATGAAGCAAAAGAAAAGTGTTCAAGGTTATGAAAAGGATCAGCAGGTCATCAAGAATTTAAGAGCTCAACTAGAAGAGGCCGGAAGAATTGAAGAAACTCTAGAATATCAAAAGAAATGTTTAGAAGCCAACATAGCAGCACAAAAGGAAGATGCAGAAAAGAGAGAAAAGATATTGATGGATCATCTCAAGGAAAGAACCAATGATTTAAACCAACTTGAGGAAGAATTTGGTCAAGAAGAGAGAAGAATGGAAGAAGAAATAATTGCATTGAAAATCCAACTTGAAGAAGCAAAGAGAACAGAAGAAGCCCTGAAGTCTCAGATAATGAAGAAAGAAGAAGAGGTTGAGAATCTTGAAGAATAAGTTGTCACACTAAGATTCAAAATCGAAAAGCTCAATAAGAAAGTTGAAGAAACAGAAACATCCACATCAGTTGTAGAGAATGAAGAGAAGCACTCTACGTTGCTAGAAAAGAAGAATGAAGAAAATAGAAAGAGTTATGCAGAAGTACTCAAAGGAAGGAATCATGGTCAACCAAAATCTAAGAAAAATATTGAAGATACATCTTCAATAATACCATCCATGTTCAAGCCACAAAAAAGATTCAATCATGATCATGATCAATCAAAGAAAAAATTAAAAGGACTACGCCACAAAGAAGATCATTCACTCCCAGGTATGAAAATTTATTTTATGGTCATTGTTTTTATTGTACTAACTTTGGACATAAGGTTGTAGATTGCAGGGATTATGAAAGAAATGTTCACGCAGACCATGCCTATGTGGTCGCATGTAACATTGAGTGTTACAAATGTCATAACTATGGACATATAGCCAGTGATTGTAGAAGCATGATCGATACTTCCATGAAAGAGAATATTGATATTAGATATAAGAAAGTATGGATAAGAAAATAGGAAGAATAGGTGAACAAAGACCAGGTACCAGAGATCACAATATTGACAATAAAATGAGATGAAGAAAATTCTACAGAGAAAAGGAAAGATGTTAGATACAGAAAGGTTTGGAAAATAACTGAAAGAAAGGAAGGACAGGTAAATAAGGAACAAGTTCAAGAGATTGTACTTTCAAACATTGTAATGAAAGATGAATCCACATATAGAAAGAAAGAAGTTAGAGCTCAGAGAGATAATAAATCTACCAATGAAGATGATGATGAATCTATCAATGAAGATGATGATGAATACACATCAGAGAAGGAATTGTTCTGAGCCATATGTCTTAGAAACTCCCAAGTAATATGAATATTATATAGGAGGATTCTATGCGATAGTTGTGATAGACCAAAGAACCATCCTTCGAGAAACATGCGGAGTTTGAGAAGACATATTCAGAGCAATCAGTTAGCGTAAGTACAGTTTGATAGTATAATGATAAATGGGTTAGCATTATGGACATTTGCGCAAGTAGAGTCTTGGATAGTATGGATAGAGATGGATTTGTAAGAAGACTTAGTAGGTTTTAATATATATATGATGGTGGATGAGAGAATGAATTCATATATTGGTTCAGAGAGTGGTTCAAAGACAATGGAACATTATCATAATGGGTGATAATTGCACAGGAAATGGCTCAAACAATACTAATGGATTACAAATTGACAGATATTTTTTGGACACAGGTAGTGCATACATCAGTTCACATTCAAAACAGAGTAATGGTCAGAAACAACACTAATAAAACTCCCTACGAGCTATGGAAATGAAGACCAACAAATGTGAAGAACTTCAGAGTTTTTTGGAAGCAAATGCTACATCAAAAGAGAAGATGGAAGAATGGAAAGTTTGACTCTCGTGTGGACAAAGGAATACTTGTTGGTTACTCAAGTACAAGGAAAGCATACAAGTGTTACAATCTAATATTAAACAAAGTTGTGGAAAGAATCAACGTAACAATTGATGAAACAGACAGACTAGAATCAAAGGAAGAAGAAAACAAATCAATGAAACAACTTTTTGAAAAAGAAGATGAAAAAGAAGAAGAAGAGGAAGATGAACATGAAGAGAATCTGACAGAACTAGAAGAGCAAGTTCAACAAGTATCTCCAAAGACACCTAGCAAACGAGTACAGAAGAATCATCCTTCAAATCATATTATTGGAAACAAAGATGCAAGAGTTGAGACTAGAAGAAAAATCCATTCACCAGAACAAACACACCTAGCACTCTTATCTACAATTGAACCAAACTATTTTGAAAAAGCCAACAAGAATTAATTTTGGAATAAGGCCATGGATGAAGAATTGGATCAAATAAAAAAATGACACTTGGGAATTGGTTCCAAGACCAAAGAATAAGAATGTGATCGGAACAAAATGGGTTTTCATGAATAAATTGAATGAAGATGGACATGTTACAAGGAACAAATCTAGATTGGTATGTAAAGGATATGCACAAATTGAAGGAATTGACTTTGAAGATACATTTTCCCCAGTTTCCAGAATGGAAGCAATCCATTTTCTTTTAGCTTATGCATGCTCCAAAATGTTAAAGTATATAATATGGACATAAAATCATCTTTTCTGAATGGGGAACTTGAAGAAGAAGTCTACATTGAACAACCAGAAGGATTTGAGTTGTCAGAGAACACAGACTATGTGTGTAAATTAAAGAAGGCCTTGTATGGTCTAAAATAGGCTCCTAGAGCATGGTACTCCAGATTGGATAAGTATCTGCAACAGGCAGGGTTCAAAAAAGGAAGTGCAAACAACAACCTTTACATCAAGGTAAGTCAAGGTAATATTTTATTAATTGAAGTTTATGTTGATGATATTATTTTTGGTAGTGATGATGATAGGTTAAGCCAAAAATTTGCAAAAGACATGCAGAATGAATTTGAAATGTTCCTTCTTTCTGGGACTTTAGATACATCAAAGCAACCAAGGAATTTTTATTTCTCAAACCAAGTATATCAGAGAAATGTTAAAGAGGTTTGGAATGGAAGATTGCAAACCAGTTATCACTCCCATGCAAACCAGTTGTAAGTTGAACAAAGATGATGATTCAAAGTCTAGATATCAGAGGCAATATAGGTCAATGATGCAATGTAGACCAGATGTAATGCAGGAAGTTGGATAGGTGGCATGATTTCAAGAAGCACCAAAGGAATCACATGTATTAGCAGTAAAGAGGATCTTCAGATATCTCAAAGGAACATAAGAGTTTGGATTATGGTATCCAAAAGGAAAATATCTATCACTTGTTGCCTACACAGATGAAGATTGGGTAGGTTGTATTGACGATCGACGAAGCACCAGTGGAGCAATGTTCTACTTAGGTGAGTGTTTGGTATCATGGATAAGAAAGAAACAACCATCGATATCTCTATCTACAGCCAAGGCAGAGTATATTGCAGCAGCAAAATGTTGTACACAGGTTCTTTGGATGAAACAAACTTGGACAGATATACAGGTTGAGTATGATGAGCCCATTCCAATATATTGTGATAATAAAAGTGCCATCAATATCTCAAAAAACCTGGTGATAAACTCCAAGACGAAGGACATTCCAATCAAGTATCACTTTCTACAAGAACAAGTTGCAGAAAAGAACATCAAAGTTGAGTATGTGGGAACAAAAGAACAAGTGGCAGACATCTTTACAAAACCACTTCCACGGGGAGCCTTTGAATATCTTCGCCAAAGACTTGGAGTTATTTCTACTCCAAAAATGAATGTTTTTTGAATGCTTATCTTATATGTCTTATATGTACATGAGAAAGAACCATAATAGGACAGTCTGTCAGGGGGAGCAACCCCGGATGGAAATATACCTTTTCCATTGATGATAAAAGGGGAGAGATTTATCAGATGTAGAGGACAGAGGCATGGTTCCAGGGGGAGCATATTTATCAGATGCAGAGGATAAAGGCATGGTTCTAGGGGGAGCATGAGTGATATGATTTCAGTATTGCATCAGAGTGTTTCCATCAATGCCAAAGGGGGAGATTGTTGATTAAGGTTGGTTATCATTGATGTCAACCCTTGAAGAAATATCTGTAGCACAAAGGTTTGGGTAATGGACCCAATATTGTTTGATGTAAATATGACTCATTATTGTTTTGTCATGGTTGATAAGAAGTAAATATGGATGAACTCCAAAGTGGTCCCCTTATGGTGAAAGCCCTCACGGGAAGACGCTTTGTGGAGTAAGAGAACCCATGCTTAATTGTGGAATAATGAGATGAAGGAAAGTAAATTTGTCAGGGAAAATATCCTAGATGGATAGTTCTTTTCATGTCTTTTCTGGTGGTATGTGGAACGACACATAATTCCTCACGGTTAGAGAGTTATGGCCATGAGAAGTTGGAGACCCTAGGTTTGGGTAATGGACCCAAGTTTGTTTGATGGGTAACGGCATGTGTTATGATATATTTTCAAATAATACTATTCTATATGGATAGTACATGTCATGCCATTTTTGGTGGTATGTAGAATGCCACATAACTCCTCACGGTCTGAGATTTATGGCCTTACGAAGTTGGAGGACCCTCATATGCCATCTAGAAGCCCCAAAAGGTCAAAGTAGTCAAAGTGGTTTAAGATATTTTAAAAGGTAAATAATAAAGTGAAGTGATGAGTGTATTATAATTCAAACTGAATACAAAATAAATTATTTCAATAATAAATTTAATGGAGAAATTAGAAGTGGAACCAACCCTAAAATAAGGAAAGTGGGCCAAGTGACCTAGAAAATGTTTTTAAGGAAGCTACTTGGAGAGTATAAATAAGAGACAAGGCTCTCTAATTTGAAACACACTTGAGAATATTGAATATCTATAGGTGTTTTAGGTAAACAAAGGATATCTGAGCCGAAATTATGAGGAAAGTGAAGAAAAGAAGGCTGAAATGAAAGGAAGGATAAATTCTTTTGATGGTGCTTTCTAAGGTATGTTATTTACAGGTCATCTCACCATTTTCGCTATAACTTTTTTTATATAATGATTCAGATCTTGAAATTTCTATACAAGTGAGAAAACATATCCAAATATTCGTGGTTAAAAATTTATCTTATGGGTCGTTTTATTTTGGGAGTTACACTCCGTGGAAAATAGGGTTTGTGTCCAGTCCTAAAACTAGTCAAAATCAGGTGTTTCGGGTAAAAAAGTCATAACTTTTTCATACCAGATCAAAATTCAGTGAGATCAAATGAGTTGGTTAGGGTACATTCTTTAGTATGTTTTGAATATTTTTAGATCATTTCATAAAATATTTTGTGCGGGGCACGCTCTACAAGGTCTCTCTCTAGAATAAGCCAGAATTCAGCAAGGTATGCCATTTTTTCTATAAATCCTTTTCTGAGAGGTTCCAAGTAGTGAAAATTGGAGGAATTGCATTAAACACACTAAAAAAAATTATATCTTAGTTTCAGATATTTATACATTACAGGTTCAAAGTTATTATTACTTCAAGTTAGGGTTGTTGACCAATCCAAAACTAGGCATGTGAGACTAAAGAAAAGTTTGATGAAAATGCTAGTCTCTTGTTTTTAAAGTTAAGGAAGGTTTGCAAGAATGTGATCATATACACCAGGTCTATTACGGAGATACAAATCATATTTGGATGATAAAATGGATGAGGTATTTTGGTTGTGTTACATGTTGAGTACATGGTTGAGACAGGTAGTTGATGAGTTGGCACACATACATGAGGTGTATAGTTGATGATGTTGGTACATAGTGATGAGTCATAGTTGATGAGTATTTGACACATGATTGGAACATAATTGGTACATGGTTGGATGCACTTTTTTATGGTACAGGTTGATTACAGGTTGGTGCATGGTTGATGCACTTGTTTATGGTACAGGTTGATTACAGGTTGGTGCATAGTTGATGCACTTGTTTTTGGTACAGGCTAATTACAGGTTGGTGCATGGTTGATGCATGGTTGATTCACTTGTTTATGGTACAGGTTGATTACGAGTTGGTGCATGGTTGACGCACTTGTTTATGGTACAGGTTGATTACAGGTTGGTGCATGGTTGATGCACTTGTGTAAGGTATAGGTTGAGGTACAGGTTGATGCATGGTTGATTCACTTGTTTATGGTACATGTTGATTACAGGTTGGTGCATGGTTGATGCACTTGTTTATGGTACAGGTTGATTACAGGTTGAGGTACAGGTTGATTACAGGTTGGTGCATGGTTGATGCACTTGTTTATGGTACAGGTTGATTACAGGTTGAGGTACAGGTTGATGCATGGTTGATTCATGGTTTAGATTTATTGGTACTGGTTTACAATGGTATATCTCACAGTGATAGCGTGACATTGGTTCCATTATTCTACTTCTACTTCAGGGTGGCAGGATGGGGCAATGACAGGTGGTTGTAGCCACCTTCCGGTTGTAGCCGGAGAACATTGGGGGTTTTATCCTCCTTCTGGTTGTAGCCAGAGAATTGGGGAGTTGGAGCTTCCCTCAGGTTGTAGCCTGAGAAACTAGGGGATTGGATCCTCCTTCCAGTTCCAGCTGGAAAACAAAGGAAGTTGGTGCTTCGAACGAATGTAATTCTTCAAGACATATAAGAAAAAGCATTCCGTGGTTTTCTTCCAATTTGGGTTTCCACGTAAAACACTGGTGTACTGTGTATGTGTATGATTGTTAATTTGTTCATTACCTATTTACTCTGCAGTTATTGGATGATAATTCTTCATTGATATAACACTTGGATTATATGGTTAAAAGGGATTAAATTGCTCTATTACTGATTCACCCCCCCCCCCTCTCAGTAATCCAACAAGAGGTTAGTAGGTGCATTACTTTCTTTTATTCAGGTTTATTTATATATGAATGAGATGATGATTGCATTTATTATCTTTGACTATTTTTGTGTCATTGTTTCAATTGTATTTTCTTAGTATTTATTATTTTAAAATATTTAAACATTAAAAAAACAAAAATATTTATGTTCTTACTTTATCTTATTTTGAAACATTATTATGAATATTCATTTTCGCAAGATTTCAAATAAACCTTGTAAACAGTATACAGATTGCTTATAATCATTTGTATATTCATGTTTCTTTTTAATAAACACTAGTAAGTAATATATCATTTGTTAGAATCATAGCTTTAGATTAGTTTATTTCTTTTACTATTTGTAGGACTTTAGTTGGCCAACAGAGCCATTGAACCTATCGGGTCATTTCATTCCAAATGGATTGGGTTATTTAGACAACCCCGATCTGGATTTGACCTTCCATTTGACGGTGTGTCATTTACGCCCATCAACAGATTACAAGGATGGAAATAGGAAACCTGTTAGAAAATTTTAAAACTGATATTTTAAGTACAATAGGTTCCCAATTAGACACTTTAAATATTAAGAAGAAACAAGAGGAAGATAATGCTATGATGTACATATTTTGTTTGAGGTGCATGAGGAAGCATTCCTAGAGGGAATGCCCATTAGAAAATAGTCCAGTTTGTGGCTTTGGTATTGAAGATAATCCAACTAAAAAATTTCCATCACGACTTGGTTTATTAGCCATTTATAAAAGTGGAGATCCTGACGAATCTTCTTATGCACCTAGAAGAACATGGTAGCCTAGGGGTCATCCTATGTACCAGGATCCAAGGCACTGAGTACATTCTTACAAGTGTGAATAGAGGAGTCAGTGTTGAACACCTAAAGAATCCATCGATTAGGAGACATTGATGTATTCCCATTTGTCGATGGTGATAGAGCATGCACTAATGACTGCAAGCCTCAAGGTACTCATAAGACTCTAGGTCCTGTTTTCATAATAAGTGGGTTGATGTTGATGGAAAGAGACCCATTGAAAGGAGAGAATTAAGGAATCTCTCATTAGTCAATACGAGGTACAAAGAAAGAGCTTCATGATTTGGTGGAAATCGGATGAAGAACAAGTTTCATGAACCAAAGACCCAATGCATCTTTCGCGTGTGCCAAGTGAAAGCGGTACATGAAAAAGATCCTCTGAATAGTAGCCAATGATGAAAAATGTTGACAAAGGCAAGGAAACCAACAATAATGTTAATGGAATCCAAGACACTATACGAATCCCAATGTGTGAATAGATGTCTTATCGTCAAACACAAGGGAAACCACCCAGTCAACGATGAATGATGAAATGTCAACTGTTGGGTTCAAGGTTACCTACCAATGATGAAAGTAGGGCCAGGGTGCATGATAGGACTAAAGTATCATGTGATTCTGAGACAAACTGAGGGTATGGACGACATGCAAAGTCAACAATTATGAGGAGTGGTCGACACAGGTCGATAGAATTCCTTTGAACAATATCATGAGACATATGGTAGACTCCAATAGCATAGACCTAATGATAAAATAATGATATGTAGGAGGCATCAATGAAGTTCTTTGTAGGGAATGAAAGAGTAACCAGTCAGTAGAGAAGACTCTGTAATGAGCTCAGCTTCCTAAGGTCATGCTAAACCCAAAATTATGATGAATGGACTCAAATAACTTTGTGCTATGTTAAAAGGTGACAAGACTGCTGCTGATATAAGATAATACTTTGTTCCTTCTCATCTTATTTTGTTTTTTCATAACAAACAAATTTTATGATACAGAGGAGGAAATGAGTGTCGCAAGTAAGAAAAACTAGTTCCAACAGTGGAACACACCTATGCTCAATGCAGGGAAGTGCATGTGGGAGGTGAATACTACGGTAATGTTCCCTCCTAGGTATGGGGTGTCAAATTTTGAAGGATATAAACAAGTCTCTGCTTGGTTGAGGATGCAAAACTGTTGAGGCAAGCCGTTTATAATGCAAAGAGAGAACTGGCTATAGGCTCAATACTGCAAGCAAGGGCATGCGATGTAATCACAACTTAACACCAAAAAATTCATTTTCTATGTCTTTTAGTCTACCTGGTGTGAAAAATGGACAAACTTGTTCCAAGTAGATGTCTTTTCAAAACCAATTTACAAGTGTGAAATAGACAAACTCACTCGACGATATTTTCACTTTTTGACAACAAGTCGAAAAAGATCCTAACTAAGACTCATGACCTTTCAAATCCAATTTAACGAGTGTGAAAGGGAAAAATCACTCGGCAATCTTTTCGCTTTTTGAAAAGGAGTCTGAAAAGAGATTAACTAAGACTCATGAACTTTCAAGTCCAATTTAACAAGTGTGAAAGGGGAAAATAACTTAACAATCTTTTCTCTTTTTGAATGAGTTGGAAAAGAGCTTAACTCAGACTCGTTAGGGAGTTTCTAGGTGGACAGTCACGGGGGAGGCCAAGGCTCCTGTGCAGACCTTTTGTGGAATGTCAGTATCTTACGAAGAACCAACACAATCTTGGGAAGACCCAAATCTCTCCAAGTCGAGGAGGACAAAGTGATAATGGAGGTTATCGTCTCTGTGATATATCAGATAGTGTCTCCTCCTGGAAAAGACATAGGCGGAGGCATTGGATACCCCACAAGACCATCCCAATCAAAGGGAACCTCGTCAAGACTTGTAGGGAGAGAAATTGGGAATATTAAAACTCTCTCTTGTTCAGAAGGTGAAGTACTAGAAATGCTAAGGACAAGGCATAGAAGGTATAGAACCAGAACCAAAAGAGTGGGATCGACCAAAAATTGCATTGGCGCGACCTCTTCCTTAGACTTGTCACTCTCTAAGAGAAGAGTGGGGTTGATCGAATACTGCATCGATACGACCACTTCATCAACCATTGGTTGAATAGGATGCAAGAAAACAAAGTCCAAAGATGCATCACCCCCAAAAATAGGAGTGATGTCAGTCAAAAATTGTATCAACACGACAACTGGTTGAGCAGGAGTCGAGACTACAAAGTTAAGAGATGCATAACCCCAGAACATAGGAGAGGTTTCCGTCAAATATTGCATCGAAACAACCACTAGTTGAACATGATGCAAGACAACAAGGTCAAGAGATGCATAATCCCCTAAAGGAAGAGGGGTATCAGCCGAAGATTGCATCGACATGACCACTATATCAACCATTGGTGGAATAAGATGAGTGATAACAGGGACCAGAGACACTTCACCCTAAAAAATAGGAGTGTGGTCAGGTGATAATTGCATTGGAATGACTTTCATGTCAATCAACGGAGGAACAGGATGTGGAGAAACCACAAACACCTCATAATTGGAAGGGTCCTTAGGTGAGCCCCACGCTTCAAGTATCCCAGTAGTAAAAGGACAAAAATGAGTAAGGTGACTTCCTTCACAAGTCCTGCAAAGGAATTTAGGATTACGTCTGAGATGTCTAGGCCTCTTAATCATATGAATTCCCCCATCATACCTTGCAGTAGTTGGTGACATGCTTCCAGCATGACTTGCAGAGACTAGTAGAAAATTTGCAACATGACTTGCATAGGTTTGCAATGGATCTCCAACATGACTAGCAAAGGTTGGTGATGGATCCCCAACATCACTAGCATAGGTTGGTTATGGATCCCCAACATGACTAGAAGAGTTTTCTTATGTATGTGCAGTGTGAATAGAAATGACCAGACATGTGCCCCCAACATGACTTGCAGTAGCTGGTTGCAGGCCTTCAACATGACTCTCAGAGGTTGTCGGCCAATATCCAACATGAATAGCAGAGGTTGGTGATATAATGCCAGTATGACACATAGTGACTGGACTTATGCTCCCAGCATGACTTGCAGCGACTAGTTGCAGGTATTCAAAATGACTTGAAGAGGTTGTCGACCAATCTCCAACATGACTAGCAGAGGTTGGTGATATAATGCCAGTATGACATGCAGTGAATGGACTTGTGCCCCCAGCATGACTTGTAGTGGCTAATTGCAGGTCTTCAACATGACTTGCAGAGGTTGTCGACCAATATCCAGCATGACTAGAATATTTTGGTGATATAATTCCAGTATGACACGCAATGACTGGACTTGTGGTGGTGGTGGATTGTGGCATTTGAGTCCAAGGTCCAAGGAAATACTGGTTTTGAGAAATTGCAGGTCAGGAAGGATCCTGGCTTACACATTGTCCCTATCTGGTAGGATAGTATCCTCCTCCATATTAATTCATAAAGGGTTTTTAGGGCATCGACACTTAGGAAGCCACTTGGGAAGAGAAATTGACATGATAAGGGTTACTCATGTGAGGATATATGTTTCCCCATACAAAGGAACTTCGTGAGGGGGGTTTCCCATACTATAAAAATAACTTCCCCGGATGAAACACCAGAGGATATATGGAGGTCTGCCATGGGAAAAGTGTTCATACGAACTAACATAGAAGAAGAAGGATAAGTGGACGGAGTGCCATAAGTAGAATTATTTCCTAATTGGGCACTTACTTCTCGCATAGTGGATTTGTAGGAAGGAATATTCCAACCTCCTACCGTAAGATGTGTTTGAAGGATATGACTCCCACCAAACAGAGAGGGAAAATAAGGACACATCAATCCCTCAGGCCCAAAACTTGTATTCGCATAAGGAGGTGAGATAGAGGATGGAAAGTGTGAAAACATATCTGACATACCATGAGAAAAATGATTAGAGACCCAAAGTGTTGAATGAGTACCATAATTTTGCATAACGTTATAAAAAACAGAAGGAATTGCCCCCATGAATGTCACATACCCACTACCATAATCAAATTTTTGTTGATTTATGCAGAATCAAAGGCCCCAAATTACCTATGGAGGCTTAGCACAAGCTATCTCTTTCTCTCTCTCCATCCCCATGTGATCGTGGGTCATGATCACAGGTCAAATAATCATGGTGCCTCTTTGTATTTCCCACCTCAACGCTATAGTGATGTCGAATCATTTGAATCTTCAACCGTCGAACCACGGTAGGGCTGGTAACTGGTCAATAGGGACGAGTTCCTACAGGGTTGGAAAATGGCCATTGGGAATGGCCCCGTCGCATGGGTGAGCGGAGTATAAGTGGAGAGAGGGGAAACATGACACAGTGGGTGGCATGATAGGAGACGGGTCCCACTTCACACACCACACAATTTCGGACCCCCCCCCATTAAAGGCAGAATGGCAAGGGGGGTCCGAAATTCGCCTGAATGTTGTTGATCAAGGCGAATTGATCCTGACCGTTCCTGAGTTGCACGCTCGATTCTGGACTCCCCCCCACCGCTAAAGGCAGAACAACAAGGGGGCTCCAGAATGAATCCTTAGCCGTAGATCTGGGTAGGTGGACCTTGGTCATCCAGATCTGCTCGCCACTTACCCTAAGGTGCATTCATGACCCGACTTAAAGTTGACGTCTCTTCTCCACATCCGACGGTCATTATAGACCCTGAGATCCCCCGAAGGAATCTCGTCCGTTCATCGGGACTTAGCCACATGCTAATGTCTCGATATTATAGGTCAGGATTTATCAAGGCGAGAGCCCGACCTCTTGTCAACGAAACTCCCAAATCCTCGATTCCCAATTTCCCGAAACAGGTAATCTCTCGACATGTAGCCTCCTTAAATCGAACGGTCCAGATCTGTCCTAGGGTTTTCACCATGGAAAGTCCCGATCTCTCGTCACCAGGACTCCCAAGTTCGTGATTCCCAATTTCCCAAAATGGGAAATCTCATGACATGTGGCCCCTTAAATCGGACGGTCCAGATCTGTCTCGAGGTTTCCACCATGGAAATTCTCGATCTCTCATCACCAAAACTCCTGAGTTCTTGATTCCCAATTTAACAAAATGGGAAATCTCATGACACATGGCCTTCTTAAATCGGACGGTCTAGATCTGTCCCATGGTTTCCACAATGGAAAGTCCCAATCTCTCATCACTAGAACTCCCGAGTTCTCGACTCCCGATTTCCCAAAATGGGTAATCTTTTGACATGTGGCCTCCGTTATTCAGACGGTCCAGATCTATTTCGGGGCTTTCACCCTTATTCACTGGGGGTTTAACACTCGGGTATCTCCTAACAATTCCAATGGCTGTCAAGTTTTTAAGCCGAGATCTCACGACTTAGACAAGTTCCTAACTTGTGCATTCTCCCACGACTTCCTAAACGTGGAAAAATCAATGGTCCAGATGTTCTCATGGACCTTGGGGATATACGATCCCAATCTCTTCGCTACCCACGAAGACACAGAGAGACCAAGTGGTAAGGCATTTAACACCCTACTTTCTCCTACCAATCTAACAGTCATGTGTGACCGCAGATTTCTCGATGAGATCTCGTTCATCGATCAACACCTATTCAGGGTTAAGGAACTTAACTTTCCAACTTCTTCTTCCGATCTGACGGTCGTGAGTGACCACATATCTCTCAATGGGATCTCGTTCTGTCAATTTGATACTTATAACGGATTTCTCAAGGCCTTGCACCTTCACGTCCTTTTTCCAGGTTCTTGATGGGATTTTCGAGAAGGGTATCTCCATGGGGAGGTTTACCCAGGGTACTTTTTGAGGCAGTTAAGGGTATCTCTCTCTCTCGAGAACCAGGTGGGAAGTTTGAATTAGATAAACATGCATATAAATAACAATTTCAGAGAGCATAAGACACACGTAGTCTTTCCATATAAACATACAACTACCAGTATTGATCAAGATACCATACAAACATTCTTATAATGAAGTGATTCACGATTTCACAGCTTATGATCATAAATGTCAGCATACATATATTTCAAGATGTCAAAGGCAAAACACTTATCAGAAATTAACACCAGGGGTTATGCAACCGTTGAGAGGGGTACTTGTTTCCACCCAACCGTAGGCTCAACGACTCCCAGCGGATTTACCACTAGCCACCCCTGAGCTGAAACCACGATGCTGTGAGACTGTGTGTCTGTTTGCCAGTGACCAGAAGCGAAGGTTACTCTCCTTCCTCTCTGCTATCACTCACTCTGCATATCACCAGATTTCTCTTCGTCCCCTCGCGCCTGCCCCCAATCGCTTCTACCCCACACCTTATCCTCTTGCGAGGTTGCATGTGGTGCGATTTCCCTTGCGCTGGTCAAGCCTGACAGCTCTACGAATGAGCGGTTCACCTCCCCATCCCTCATTAATTCCTAAGGAGCCATCTACCTACCAGCCTGCGAGACATTTAATTCAGGGCTAGCGAGCCTCTTTTGGTTCTTCAGGCTAGTGAAGTCCAAATACGGTATTGATTCTCGGTGGAAGTTAACGCCACCTTTCCAGGTGCCTTCCACCGCCATCGTGGTCTATTTTTCAGCACATCCCCTCTCAGCAGTCCTTCAATATAAATTCATAATGTTATTCACATTCATCGACCTTTTCCACAAGGTCCATTCACATCACATATTCACATTTCTGAGTTTGCCACAGTTCTGGCCAGTCTAGTTATTTTTACAAACTGGGGGAAACAGGGTGTTACAATTCCCTCCCCCTTAAAGGAACATCGTCCTTGATGTTCTTATCTTTTAACATGAATTGTATGTACAGAAGTAAACAAAATTGGATATGCCTGCCTCATGGCATCCTCCATTTCCCATGTAGCCTCATTTGGGCCAAACTGTCTCCACTGCACCTTTACCTGTGCAATGGTTTGGTTCTGGAGCAGGGTTTCCTTTCGGTCCAATATGCATTGGGGTTCTGGTAGAATATCTCCCTCCGGTTCCACCTGGATCACAGACCAGTCAATTATATGATTAGCATCATGTACATATTTCTTCAATAATGAAACATGGAAAACATTATGTGCTTTTA
>ML784602.1:170469-183774 GCA_009831015.1 Picea engelmannii
AAAGGAAGAACAACAAGGGGGCTCCGGAATGAAGCCTCAGCCGTAGATCTGGGCAGGTGGACCTTGGTCGTCCAGATCTGCTCGCCACTTACCCTAAGGAGCATTTGCACCCCAGCTTAAAATTGACATCTCTTATCCACATATGAAGGTCATTATAGACCCTGAGATCCCCCGAAGGAATCTCTTCCATTCATTGGAACTTAGCCACATGCTAACGTCTCGATATTATAGGTCGAGATTTATCAAGGCGAGAGCCCGACCTCTTGTCAATGGAACTCCCGAATCTCTGATTCCCGATTTCCTGAAACAAGTAATATCTTGACACATAGCCTCCTTAAATCGGATGGTCTAGATCTGTCCTGGGGTTTCCACCATGGAAAGTCCTGATCTCTCGTCACCAAGACTCCCAAGTTCGTGATTCCCGATTTCCCGAAATGGGAAATCTCATGACACGTGGCCCCTTAAATCGGATGGTCCAGATCTGTCTCGAGGTTTCCACCATGGAAATTCTTGATCTGTCATCACCAGAACTCCCGAGTTCTTGATTCCCGATTTCCCAAAATGGGAAATCTCACGACACGTGACCTCCTTAAATCAGACGATCCAGATCTGTCCCAGGGTTTCCACAATGGAAAGTCCCAATCTCTCATCACAAGAACTCCCGAGTTCTCGACTCTCGATTTCCCAAAATGGGTAATATTTTGACACATCGCCTTCGTTATTCAGATGGTCTAGATCTATTTCAGGGCTTTTGCCCTTATTCACTAGGGGTTTAACCCTCGGGTATCTCCTAACAGATCTAATGGCTGTCAGGTTTTTCAGCCGAGATCTGACGACTCAGATAGGTTCCTAACTTGTGCATTCTCCCACAACTTCCTGAATGTGGAAAAATCAATGGTCCAGATGTTCTCATGGACCTTGGGGATCTACGATCCCAATCTCTTCGCTACCCACAAAGACACAGAGAGACCAAGTAGTAAGGCGTTTAACACCCTACTTTCTCCTACTAATCTAATGGTCATGTGTGACCGCAGATTTCCTGACGGGATCTCGTCCGTCAATAAACACCTATTCAGGGTTAAGGTACTTAAATTTCCAGCTTCTTCTTCCGATATGACGGTCATGAGTGACCACAGATCTCCCGACGGGATCTCGTCCATCGATTTGATACTTATAAGGGATTTCTCAAGGCCTTGCGCCTTCACGTCCTTTTTCCAGGTTCTTGATGGGATTTTCGAGAAGGGTATCTCTATGGGGAGGTTTAACTAGGGTACTTTCTGAGGCAGTTAATGGTATCTCTCTCTCTCTCTCTCTCTCTCTCGAACCATGCGTGAATTTTGAATTAGATCAACATGCATATAAATAACAATTTAAGAGAGCATAAGCCACACGTAGTCTTTTCATATAAACATACAACTACCAGTACTGATCAAGATACCATACAGACATTCTTATAATGAAGTCATTCACGATTTCACAACTTATGATCATAAATGTCAGCATACATATATTTCAATATGTCAAAGGAAAAACACTTATCATAAAGTAACACCAGGGGTTATGCAACTGCTGATAGGGGTACTTGTTTCCCCCCAACCATAGGCTCAATGACTCCCAGCGGATTTACCACTAGCCACCCCCGAGATGAGACCACAATGTGGTGAAACTGTGTCTCTGTTTTCCAGTGACCAGAAGTGAAGGCTACTCTCCTTCCTCTCTGCTATCACTCACTCTGAATATCGTCAGATTTCTCTTCCTCCCCTCGCGTCTACCCCCAATCGCTTCTACCCCACGCCTGACCCTCTTGCGAGGTTGCATGTGGCACGATTTCCCTCGCGTTGGTCAGGCCTGACGACTCTATGGATGGGCTGGTCACCTCCCCATCCCTCATTAATTCCTAAGAATCCATCTACCTACCATCCTGCGAGACATTTAATTCGAGGCCAACGAGCCGCTTTTGGTTCTCCGGGCCAATGAAGTCCAAATATGGTATTGATTCTCGGTGGAAGTTAACGCCACCTTTCCAGGTGCCTTCCACTACCATCGTGGTCTCTTTTTCAGCACATCCCCTCTCAGCAGTCTTGGAATATAAATTCATAATGTTATTCACATTCATCGACCTTTTCCACAAGGTCCATTCACATCACATATTCACATTTCTGAGTTTGCCACAGTTATGGCCAGTGCAGTTATTTTTACAAATTGGGGGAAATAGGGTGTTACAATGAATGTCATTGGGGGGGTAGCAGTAAATGAGGGAGCCAAAGGAACTCCACTATCCATGATAAATAGGACTCATTATAAACTCTTAAGGCCAACTAGTAATAAAAAAGCACACCAAAAGTCAAACAGACAATATGCATGCAAACAGGGTAAAGTGGTTGAGTGGCCTCCCTCCCTAAAGAAGGTATGTCTCACCCAAGAGGGGCCTGAGACTCCCTACTAAAATTGGAGGTAACATAATCAGTTATAGGGGCCCTCGTGGGCTTAAACACCAGTCAGTTAGACCCCCTTGGAGAGGTAATCCTCCATAAAGGTTGTGTGTTGTCTGACCCCTATCTGACCCAAGGTACTTGCAGAATAATCCTTGCAAATAAACTATGAGATACCTAAGTCAAGAAACTAATAAATCACTGTATAACCAATGCACCAACAAGCATTTGTAAGTCTGGATCACCATATGGGTAGGGTAGCAAAGCTCGAAACCTTGAAAGAACCTCCTCTCATGGAGGTATGGGCACTAGAAAGATCACTAGATACAAATAAATCCACATAAATATCTCTGATGCTAGGCAAGTATTCGAGGGATATCCCTTCAACCAACTTCACGCGACCTCTTGATTAACTCTGGTGTGAGTGGAGCCTCCTGATCTTAACAATTATACAATGGACTTCTCAACTCCGTTTCTCAGAAACATATGTTGATTTAATTTCCTTGGAGAAGTTTACTCACAAAATCCTATTCCAAGGGACTAAATCCTAAGCTAGTTTGTGCACCCTAGAAAATAAAATCATTACTAATAAATTTTTGAATTATAGCATTGATTTTATGGTCGTGATTACTCAAAAAGGTATGGTGATGAAACTAATGGTGTTATGACTCTGCAAGAAAGTAGATATGAAAATAATGCAAAGTCTAACTTTAACTTTCAATGTATGATATGCTCCTAAGAACATTTCAATTTTAAAATTCAACTCTGCAATTCAGATGTAAAATGCAATCTTTCATTGTATGCACTAAGCTAATGATAGAGATTCAAAGACAAAAAATGCCAAGCAATGCAAAATGCCTAATTTTTTGTATTTTCAATATATCGAAACAAAAAATGCATGGATTGAAAAGTAACTTGATATATATCCCTATTGTGTATAAAAGAGAGAACTCAAGCGAGATATCAAGCAATGAAACACCCAGCCCAATGTACAAGGACAATAAAAATGAAAAGATGAAGAGAAAGACTTCACCCAGAAATTCAACCAAAAGAGGGTTTATGTCATCTCACAGGCACTACAGAGACTTAAGTAGGCTCAAAAAGCATCAAATCCCACCCAACAAACACTAGACCAAGAAAAAAGGAAAGGAAAAAAGGTGTACGTGACTGTTTGGGAAAATAGTGCGTATATATGCAGCTTGCAGTGAGACAACCTGCGTGTATACATGATTGTCAAGAAAAAAGGCATGTATATGATTTGAAACAAGGCAGACAAGGGAGAAAGGATAAAAACTCAAACCCAGAGTGAACAGGAGCTGTCAAGCAATGATACGACCAGAACCACAATAGAAACGAGAGAAATCTAAGGAGAAAAGTATTTCATACCCTAAGAAATAAGATTCATCCCCAGTACGGTCGCCAATTCTTTTATGAGGAAAATCTCTCTATGTCTAGGGTGAACCACAACAAATAGGTGTGACTGTATAAATTGACTCAATTCTAGCATATGCTATATAAACTAATGTGCAAAAGAGATCAGAAAGAGTCCTACCTCGTCCAAACGTTTGATGATGTCCACAGTTGAGCACTTCAACCCAAATCTTTGTACCTGCAACAAGTTCTCAAAAAACAAGAAGAGAAATCATATAGTGATAATATAACAGGTTAGCACATTAGATAGCATAATCCATCAATATACAAAACAAACATGCCCATGGATCATAACACATATATTTTCAAGATATCAATTGGATGGGAAAGGAGTATTTCTATTAATAAATGATCAACAAAAGTGAAAAAATTACAGACTTTTGTATCGGCATGGTTCGAAACCAAGAAAATGAGTTCCTTCCAACTGGGCCTCCACCACTTCAATCCTCCACCAAAGGAAAGCTCATATAAGGGAGATGAAGAGGTTCTCCATCAACAAGGGAAGAGAATGGGGGCTGAACATTGTGTTTAGAATAAAAGGACAAAGGCATGCAGACTTAATAATGAAGTAATAATTTCTCCAGAGTAACTTTGCTCTCAAAGTTGAATTCTCTCTCCTTTTCCATAGCTCGGAATGGGATTCTTTATAGCCTTCAAAATGAAACTTAGAATGTTTCCAGTATATGGAAGGCCAAGGATCAGAGATCTCCTATCATGACATGGAAACCCAAAATTTAATTTTGATTTTCTGGCACAAATACCAATGTACGTGCGTTGTAGTGGAGCAGCCAGCGTATACACTTGTTGTCTAGATTGCAAGGTGCGTACAAGTGGAAAAATATTTATTTTTGTATCTAGATTCATCAATCAAGGAAAGTAAGTCTGCATAGGGAAATGGAGTAAGGCCCTCTCCACAAGATTGCATAGGGTGAGGCAAATCTTTCTCTAACACACCTCAAGATCCACCTTATTACCCATCATTTTTGGCACTGTTGTCAGGGATTAAAGGATATTCGAAGGGGTGGATTAAATATGAATTAATCAATCCTATGATTGTTATCACTAGACTAATTACTTGCAAGGGTAAGTAATCCATCTTCAAAGCCTTCCATTTTCGCCTCTTGGATCACTTTCAGTTTGGTAAACCTCTGAATTATCCATTTTATTTTCTAAAGAGTCTCGAGAAAATGTCCTCCCAAGTTCACAAAAATGTTACAAAACCTCACCACAACCTATTTCATCATGGACTTATCAAACTACTGGTTATCTTAGAATTAAAGAAATAGGGAAGAACCTGGGAAGATTTCCTTTATCAATTTCTGAACCCCCATTTGACAATTAAAATGACTAAGAAGTTAGTTCATCCTAGGACTGCTAGTCCATCTAACCCTCATTCTCCTAAAACTCCAAACCCTCCAATTAAACCTCTTCCAACATCTTCTACGAAAACTGAAAAGCCTATTGCTGACCCTCAATTATATACGCCTCCTATTGATTCTAAACATAATAAACTACACGACTCTTTCCACCATGATTTCCCTGCAATTCCTACAAGAAGGCGAGGTGCTAACATATTAAAAGGGAAATCATTTTGTAGGAGCACTCGAAATATGATTGGAAAGTCCAATACAAAACATCCAATTACCTCAGACCCTATTCAATTGTCCTATAATCATAAGATCCCTCATAATAATCTTAAAGAAGAATCTTAGCCTCCTAAGGAAACCAAGTCTAAACCTGTTGTTAGCATTTAGAATCACCCTCAAATTGAAAGAAGATAATCCTAGTACCCATAAAAATATTTGTAATTGTAAATGAGTGATTAAAGGTCAAATGGACAAAACTGAGAATAAGAATGTTTTAACTCAAAAATATGGGCAGGCATGCATAAGCAAATGAGTTCTTGATTAAATTTATTCAATGGTTTGGAATAAAAGTGAATAGAAGGAAGACTTAGTGAGGAAAGTGGAAAGGTCTGTTGTTAACATCAGGTATTCAAGTAGCCAAGAGAAGAAAAACTCAATCAAAAGAAATTCTTGAACTTAAAGTTTAAGAACACTAAAAAACATTCATAGCAACATTATTATCAAACATTCATCATAATAAACCACGACATATCATATGGATCATCCAATCATGAGTATTTCAGTATAAGAGGCAACAAGATCATAAAAAGGGAACTAACTTCTATTAATCAAAATGTCGCATGTCCAACACATAACCAGAGATCAACTTTACTTAGTCAAAATATTACAATCAGGGATGCCTGCTACACCATTCGAACCTCTCTAATCATTTAGAATATGTATTTATAATCAAAAGAGGAAAGGCAACAACTAGAGGTGATAGATGGCCTTCCTATCCTAGGATTCTCCAAAACAACTACAATTCTAACGCCTGTGCTAACATATGTTAACAAACTGCTACAATTTAGGAACCATGTTGGAAACGACTACAACAAGAATTAAATGACATGTCTTCTAGTTTAGGCGCATTCTTATTCAGTTCCAACTATCCTCCAATGGTCGTATGTTTCTTCCATGCTACCACTTGTGATCCTTTCTTTTCTCCTCATCATAAAAAATTAGGAAGGAGTTATGAATTTGAACCTTTGATTGTGATGGCCAATTCGTAGCGCCATTCTATAGCACATTTCATAGCCAATTCTGTAGCACCCTCTGTAAACAACTCTTCATATTTCGTAGTGCTTCTTGTGTAACATCTCTTCAGATTCCGTAGTGCTTCATGTGTAACAACTCTACAGATTCAGTAGTGCTTCCTGTGTAACAACTCTATAGATTCCATAGCACCACCCCTGAAATAGCTCTTTTCTTTCCATAGCGCCACTCATGTGTAACGTCTATGGGGTTTCCATAGTGCCACTCATAAAATATCTCTACAGATTTTGTAGTGCCATTAATGAGTTTGGCTAGGATATTTTGTAGAGCCTTTGGTAGCATGATTGTAGAAAATCCTGTATAGACGATTTCATAGCACCATGGTGCTACAAAATCTTTGTGTTTTTTTGGTGTGATGTAATTAATTCTTAAAAAACATAAAAAACTTAGCGGATGGACTAGGAGCCTGTAGTTGCCTATATATGTAGAAAAATCATACTTCCTTGATCCTTTCAAAATTGTAAAAATAGATCACCCACAAAAATGGATCCGTCATCCCCCTACTACTTCATCAATCTAGCACTCGTCCTTACTGGAGGAGAAATTCCCTCTGTCATAGCAACATCTTTTTTCTTTGTAGGGATACTCCTCTTAATTGGAGGTTCATCTCTTTCTATTACATCTTGTACCCATACAATTAAGTTCCTTTGGGCTAGTTCATCCTTAAAATGCTGCAATTCCTCCTTGAGATTTATGTTTTGGGACTAAAAGCTTTTGATTTTCCTGTACAAGGTATTAAATTTCATATAGGGAGGCAAGGATATTCTTGTTGAAAACCTTGTCAGATCAAGGGTTTAAATGTACATTTCCATGAGTTCCTTCATCTTTCTTCTCTGAGTCAACCTTTTTTCCTTCAAACGAGCAATTTCTTTCCTAGCCTCCCTGAGTTGTCTAATCAATCTTTTGAAAGTGGGATTACTAGGTGGAGTGTTGATGTTGATAACCTCAATAGGTTTCTCAGTGGATTTACCTTTATCTTTATGCTGAAAAAAGGCTCTATCTATCACCTCAATAGGCTTCTCAATGCCTTTACCCTTATCTTTCTCTTTCCTTGGAACTGAACCCTCGGGTAAGACTTCTGCTTCAACAACTTCCTTGTGGGATGATGATCTAGTAAAAGGCTTCCGAATTCTGATCTTAGTTGATGGAGCAGGTGAAGGGAAATGCAACTTCCTTCCCCTCTTAGATGTGGTTTTGGTGGATGAATGGAGCTCTTCCAATTCAGGTGCGGGCGGAGGTTAAAAATATCTCTGGGGAGAGTGATGAACCTCCCTATCGTCTTCTTCAATTTCCTTAGGGGTTTATTTGACTTGAGTAGTGGGTTTTCCTTTTCTCTTCTTTCTTGTTCTTGTTGGGTAAACACTACTATATGGAAAAGGGATTTTCATCCTAAATGGAGGGGTAGAGGCTATATCTAGATGCATATGGGTAGAGACAATGAACTGTTCCCAAGGAATGTTCCTTTTCTTCAACTCTTCCATCACCAACATCATGATAAACCCAGAGTGGAATAAACTATTGTACACAGCCTTGGACTTATCTTGGACTCTATCAGGCATGTTTTACATACTCCTCAATAGATAAAATGGGATATGCATTAAATCCTTACCAATGAAATGTAGAAAGAGTCTTATATGATATTGGTATATCATCTTAAACCTTCCCTCACATGTAAAATATCTCTGGATGGTCTTCATCATTTTATCAAAGCCTTCAACTAAGTGGCTCCTAGGCAATCTCTTAGATAAATTGTCTTTCTGATAGTCAGGTTTGAGGAAGTCCTTGGAAAAGGAAGCATTGAGGATCATGGATTTGAAACACCTCTCACCAATATTAGGTATCTCAGTGGCTTCTAAAATAGAGGCCTCAGATACCTCAAACTCAAGGTTTCCCACCTTGGTCTTAATGCCATCAAAATGTAATGCAAACTGCCTTGTTACTTCAGGGTGTCCCCTCTACATGTTTTGAAAAAAAGAGAGGCAAACAACTTTTTGGAAAACCTCCCTGACCATTGGATCAACATCAAACATGTGCATGTCAGAAGGTTCAGTCCTGACCACACTCCCTCCCTTGTGAGACTTATTCCTTTGAGGTGTCTCGATGGATATAAATAGGGGATCAAAGGCTAGGATGCAATGTGGGGTAAATGAACCAAACAGAGGCAAATATCTATGAGAATTGGTAGTCGCTAATGGTTTCTCTCTGAAGGATTTTCTTCCAACTCACTTTTGAATTAACAATAGACTGGTTTGATAGTTTTTGTTTTTAAAAAATGAGAGAAAGAAACTCTGAGGAAAGGTATGCAGGGATGGACTACTCAGTTTTATGCCACCATACAATGGTCATCAAAGCTTTAAAAGGTAAGGACTGTTATTCTCCTTGATGACAACATATTTTGACATAAAATGAAGGATGACACAGTGAATAAAGGAGGCTAATGCATGGATCTCATGAATAAATAAGATGGAACTGACAAATCCAAGGAAAATGAAACAATGAGACAAGGTTTCCGTAGCGTATTTTTGGTAGCGAATTTTTGTAGCACAGTGTGGAAACAAGAGCCAAGTGAATGAATGGGCATTCAAGATTCAGAAGAAAAATGTCTTGACCTTAGTATACGTGAAATTCAGTTGGAAAATGTCTATGGAGTCTGTGTAAGAAGAGTTACATATGAAAATGGATGACAGAGGATGTAGTCTGCAGCATCATGAGCTACCAAAATATGAGGCAGGGGTATCTTAACACTTTTCCATGCAGCTAAAAAGATTCATGAAATACCTGGAGGTTGTGGATGATGATGGAAGATATAAAACAAGATATGGATCTTCTACATCCACCTCAACCTCCAAATCATTTCTAACAATCGATCTTGTAGCGCAATATACAACTTTGTCTGAACTAGTGATTTCAACAGTGCCGAACTTAGGAGGAAAATTTCAAATTGATAAAAAGTTAGCAAGCTCATAAATGACCAAATCTAAAATATTCCTTTTAAAAACAAGGGTGATGAAAACAATGGGATATATGAAATCAATTGATTATTGTGAATTATGGTAAAGGAGCATAGGACAAAGGTGTTCTACAAAAACTCCTAGTGAGTTGGCAGTGCCCTTTTCAAAATTTGATTTGACACCCTTACGGACATAGGGACAGCATGGAAAGGATAAAGAGCATGAGTGGATGGAGTGATTTGTTAGGTCATTAGTATCATGGGGTCGATAATGCTTAGTGTCAAGTCAAAAGGTGAGTCAAAGACATGAACCATAAAATGAACCTAGGCTAAAAGCTTATGTGTGGGCCAAAAAATGAGCCAAAACCCAAGTATTTATTTGTTTAGACTAACCTAAGCAAATCACAAAAAAATAAATAAAGAAAAACTAAAGACTAAAGGACAAAAATTAAAACCTAGGGGATAAAAAACCAATACAACTTCATGTGATAACATTGGCTCCACAGGGGATGGCATGCTCCCTGTGAGCTGCCAAGAACATGCAACTTTCGTTCCTTATCCTAGAGCTACGGGGTCACTTACTCAATCAAAAATAAAACAAAAATGATATTTACAATGAATGGAAATCCACTCATGGCTTAAGAAAAATAGTTTTTAAAAAAGTTCCCATTGACAGGGCCACCAAAAAATTCAAAATCCTCCATATTCTACAACTTATAAGTGTTATTTGAAAATATCTCAGAAATATTGAAAGGACCAATCCAAAAGGCTTCATATTTACCATGTTTTCCTTTGTCTTTATTGGGTGTATCCCACTTGAGCACTAGATCTCCCAGCTGGAAATATTATTTTCTTACCTTCTTGTCAAAGCCTTTCATGATCTTCTGTTGATGGTCCCGTGCTTTGTCCAATAACTGCTCCCTAGTCTCTTGCACTTCTACTAGTTAATGTATACTTATGACCATATCATCAAGTTCTCCTTGGTAGTCTTGGAATAATTTTTCCATGGGCAAGACAAGATGAGTAGGAAAGATAGCCTCAACCCCATATACAAGCTAAAAAGGAGAGACACCAAGTGACCTCTTTGTTGTAACTCTATCATCCCACAAAGAAAATTTCATCTTTGAGTCCCATTCTTTCTTGTTGTCTTCTAACGATATCTTGATGATATTTATAAGGATCTTGTTAGAGGATTATTCCAATCCATTCCCTTAGGGGTAGTAAAGAGTAGAATGAACCAATGTAATCCCATACTTTTCATAGAACTTGATCAATGGTTCATCCTTGAAGGATGTAACATTATCAATAATAGTTTTTCTCAGACAACCAAATCTTGACATGATATCCCCAAGAAAACTAATGATTACCTTGTGGGAGGAATTCCTAGTAGGAATTTCTTCTATCCACTTGGTGAAGTAATCAGTGGCAGTCAAAATCCACCTATGCTGACCACTTGAAGCAGGATGTATTTCCTCAATGAATTCGAGACCCCACTACTGAAAAGGTCTTGAAACTACCAGATGCTTTAATGACAAAGATTTGAGATGTTGCTTTATAGAAAAATTTTGGCATTTGACACAATCTCTAATCTTTGCAAAAACATCAATAAAAAGGCTAGGCCAAAAATACCAAGCTCTGAGGATTTTATAGGCTGTGGTTCTCCAGAAGTGATGGTCCCCACATAAACTTTCATGAAAATTAGTCATGAGCTTTTGGGTCTCCTATGGATCTAGACATCTCAAAAGAACTCCTAGAGGATCTTTCCAATACAAAACCTGGTCAATAAGACAATATTTGATTGCTTTAAGATTCAAAGTTCTGATGTTGTTTTTTTCCAAACCATCAGTAGGATGCAACTTCTACAAAAAATATATGATGTCCTTATACCAAGTGCATTCTGCCAACTTTGGGATGACATGGGATCTTTTATCATCCAACTCAGCTTGCTGATTTTCTGATTTTATGTTCATGAAATTAACCCCCAAATCTTTGCAATTTTATTCAGCCAACAACCTAGTTAAACCTTGGCCTTTCACCAATTTAGTGGGCTTTATTTCAAGGTCAAATTCCAAAATTTTGGCAATCCATTTTTCTCCTCCTCCCATCTATGTCAGGTTGGATAAGTATCTCTTTCACTGAGGCTGAAGGGACATATGAAACAATCTTTGAATGCAGAACATATACTCTGAAAGCCTTGAGGGATTTGACCAAAACATAAGCCTGCTTTTCCATGATATCATATTTAATTTCCGCATCCCTCAATGCCCTGCTGAAAAAGGAAATAGGCTTCTCTAAACCTTTTTCATTTTTCTGCAATAAAACAATAGCCATTGTGTCAAATGAAGAAAAGGAAAATATTAGAAAATCCTTGGAGTAGTTAGGGATGATTAGAACAGGTGCTTTAGTCAAAACCTTTTTTATTTGATCAAAATATTCTCAAGACTCATTAGTCCATTTGACATCATTTCCTTTCCTAAGCATGCCTATAATGTACTTTACCAATTCAACAAAATTTGAAATGAACCTTCTTAGAAAATAGATTTTCCCCGAGAAAGAATGAAATTATTTCTTTTATCTAGGGAGAGACAAGGTGTGTATGGATTCTACTCTTCTTTAATAAGTTCTTACCCCTTCTGTTTATACAATATTCCCCAATAACTTTCCCTCCTTCATAGAAAACAAAGACTATTTAGGATTGAGAGAGAGACCAAACTTTCTGCACTTCAAGAAAACCTTTTTCAAATGATGATAATGTTCATTATTAGATTGTGAGAACACTATAATTTCATCTAAATAGATGACTACAAACTTTTCCTTCTACCCATTAAAGGAAATGTCCATTTCTCATCAAAAGGTTGCTCCTGCATTCATCAATCCGAAGGGAATTTTGGCATACATGAATGTTCCCCAAGGAGTAGTGAAAGTTGTCTTCTCTCTATCTTCAGGCAAGAAAAAGATTTGATTGTAGCCAGAAAAACCATCAATCATAGACATCCTAGATGAACCTGTCACCCTCTACAAAATGTGCTCCATAATTGGTAAGGGGTAATTATCTTTCTTGGAGCTTCTATTCAAATTTATGAAATTGACACAAAGTTTGATTTCCTCATTCTTATTACTCATTGGGACCAAGTTATCCACCCATTTAGAGTATCTCAAAGGAATGATGATCTTGGCATCCAAAATAATTTTTACTTCCTTTTCCATAATAGGAAGCAACATAGGATTTATCTTTCTGAGTTTCTACCTAAATGGATTGGTCTCCTCTTTCAAAGGGATCTTATGTTCAATGATGTTTATGTCATATGTTTTCAAATCTTCATATTTCCAGGAAAACACATCAACCAACTCTTTTAGAATATTAACATATTCAACCCTTCGTTCCTTTGACAAGATGTTAGACAACTTAACATACTTTGGCTCCTTTTATGTACCTAAATTTCATTTAGTCACATCAACATTTTTAGTTGAACCTTTAACCTTTACAACAACATCATTTTTATCGAACAATCTCTCCAAAGAAACTAGTCCTTTTGGAATATGGTTACTGGGAAACTGAACAATATGATGGTCAATAATTTTATTCAGAAAACCATCAGCATGAGGTTTTTTTTCAGTATCATGATCTTGATCAATATGTAAGGAAGAAAACTCATCCACGGTCTCAAGAAATATTTTTATCTCAAGATCATCCTCAAAAACCTTCCAATGTTTGACATTGTCAGGTATAGAGGGTCTATATTTCACTTCCACATCATATTTGAGTTTAGGGGGCAAAGGAACTCTGAAATTACTTGTTGAAAGAGATGAGGAA
>ML784602.1:188276-230459 GCA_009831015.1 Picea engelmannii
CTAGAGAATCTAGTGGCAATAAGAAAGCTATCCATTTTGGCATACCAAGCTCGGGGAGCTTGCTTGAGACCATAAAGAGATTTCTTGAGGTGACAAACAAGGCTAGAGTCATTCTAGACATAGCCAGGAGGTTGTTCCATGTATATTTCTTCTTGCATATCTCTGTGCAAGAAGGCAGATTTAACATCCATCTTATGGACCTCCCATTTATGTGAGGTAGCAAGGGAAAGAACAAGGCAGATGGAATTCATTTTTTCTACAGGGGAAAAGGTTTCATTATAGTCAATTCCTTCAACTTGGGAAAATCCTTTGACAACTAACTGAGCCTTGTGTCTTTCAACACTTCCATCTGATGAATACTTAGTTCTATAGACCCATTTGCATCTAACAAGTTTTCTTCCTTTTGGAAGAGGTACAAGATTCCAAGTATCGTTTTCCATTAAAGAACGATACTCTTCATTCATTTTTGTATCCCAATATAGATGACCCGAAGATTCTACAAATGTCTCTAGATCATGAGTTTCTAAAAATTGATCCAAAAGGGAAGAGGCTCGCTGGAACTATGAACGTGTCCAATGCTGATCTGAAGGATCACCGACAAGATCACTAGCTGCTTCGCATGTTGAACGGACCCATCTAGGAGGCGGTGGAGCCGGTGCTGTTTCAGGTTCAAAGGACTCATATGGAGGAGGGTGAGCAGGTGGAGGTGTATTTTCATCCTCACTGTCATCATCTGAAGAAAAAACCAAATCATAAGAAGGCACAAACTTCGAATATGGCTTGTAGGCCGAAGAAGGCACACTCATCGAATTAGGCTCCCAGGCCAAGAGATTTTCATAAAATTTAACATCTCTTCTAATAATAACTTCATTACAATGTGATTGAAGAATTATGTAACCTTTGACATCTTCAAAATAAACAACAAATATTCACTTCTCACTTTTAGGCTACAATGCTTTCCTTTTCTCATCAAGAATGTGAGTCCATGCTATACTCCCAAATACATAGAAGTGACTTACATCTGGTTTAATTTTAGTCCAATCTTCTTCTAGTGCTATATTTTTAAGATCCTTTGTGGGAGTGTGATTTACTTTGTAATTTGCACAGTTGATGGCTTCCGCCCAATACTTTAGACTTAATCCCTTAGAGCGGATCATACAATTAGCAATTTCTTTTAATGTGTGGTTCTTTCTCTCAGCAACACCATTTTGTTGTAGTGTATATGGAACAATGTGTTTCATTTGGATTCCCTGTGTAGTGCATTATCTTGTAAAATTATTGTTTACATATTCGCCTCCATTATCTGTTCTTAACCTTTAAATTTGATGTCCAGATTTCTTTTCAACAAGGGCCTTGTAAGCCAAAAACTTGTCAAAAACTTGACTCTTTAGTTTTAAGAAGTAAACCCAAGTACGTCTGGAAAAATCATCAATGAAAGTTAAGAAATACTTGCACCTAGAAAAATAAGGAGAAGAAAGTGGACCACACAAATCACTGTGAACAAGCTGCAAAGGACCCGAGGTCTGCCAAGAGGCATGTTTGTCAAAATTGTCCCAATGATGTTTTCCAAGAACACAATTGGCACAAACACCATCTCTGCATGAAACAAGAGGAAGACCAATCACCATCTGTTGATTACATAGTTACTGCAATGAGTGATAGTTTAGATGACCAACCCGCTCATGCCAAAGTTTTCTCAAGTCATCGTTATGAGCAACAAAAACTGATGAAAAAACTGATGACCCAAAGTTTTCAAACTTGTACAACCTGGTAATATCATCAGCAATTCTAGCTGCAAGAACATGCTTAGGATCTTTTAGATCCTTGATTACAACTTGGTGAGGTGAAAACTTGATTGTTTTACCTTCACCTGAATGAGTGATTTGATATACTGATAGAAGGTTACAAGAAAGACTTGGAACACATAATACATCATTGAAATGACCATTATCGACTTGAAATATTCCATATCCTATAACACTAAGATATCTATCATCACCAACAAATATTTTCTTGGTGTTAAATTCACTTAGAGCAGAAAATATGGCTTTATCCTTAACCATATGATAAGATGCTCCTGAATCAATAAGTCACTCATTAGAAGAAGAAGTAGTAGAAGTAGAATTTGCATTGAAGGAGAAACCAGAAGCAGAAAGTGCATGTCCATGAGAAGAAGAAGTAGAATCAATATTGATGTTGTGCTCCTTCATCACTGCTTCTAAAGCTTCCATCTTCTTGAAACATTTGGACTCATCATGACCATATTTATCACAAAAGTTGTAATGTCTGTTAGTATTCTTACTTTTATATTTTTCTCCTTTGTCACCAGTAGGAGATGAAGTTGTCTGAGTAGGTTTGAGACCCTTATGTTGTTTGTTGTAGCGAGGGTGTTGCTTCTTGGGATACTTGGGTTTATATTTTTGTTGGGCAACTAAGGCTTTGTTGGAGGGACCTGCAGTGTTGATCACTCCAAATTGTACAAGCTTATCTTTCTCTCAAATCAAAGAAGCATAAAAGGACTCAAGAGTGGGTTTTTCATAAGCTTCTTCCCCTAGAGCCTCTCTCATGGAATAAAAGGTAGATACAAACACATACTATGCACTACTTAGCTTAGAAAGAATAAGATAGATGCAATGCTCTTCCTCCATCTTTATCTTACATTCTTCACATAAGATTCTGAGTGTTTTAAACCTAGATAGATATTCTTCAAGGAAAGAAAAATCACTTGGACTCAAGGTCAATATTTGATTTTCTAACTGCTGTGCTCGAATAATATTGAGTTTACCAAACACAGACTCAATCTTTTTCCAAGCTTCTTCGGGGTCATCAATGTCTTGAATGTGGTACCTTAAATCAGGAGAGATGGAAATTCTGATTAGTCCACATGCTTCGTCATTCCTATTATCCCACTTTACTTACTTATCAACATCAGTGGGTGTTTATTTCTTTCCCAAGGTAATCCAGTACAAGCCTTTACTTCTTCATAAATCTTCCATATGAGATTTCCATTGGAATTAGTTGTTGTTGGTAAGAAAGACAATACTTGTAGATTCCATATTAAATATGCAGATAATGTGGATTTAAAAACTGAAACTGATGATTTGGATGGAAATAACTCTAAAAGTTATGCAGTTTTAAAAAAAACGGCACTGAAAACGAATTTCCAATGTGAGAGTTATGCCCTTTTTAAAAAAGGCATAAACGGTAACCAAATGACCACGTGATAGTGTAAGATTCTTTATGAAGTGACCCACTTTTATAAAGAGAAGTGGGGATCACTTTTACAATGAAGTTACCTTATAACAAAAAGGTTGCATGCAAAATAACTCTAAATTAAAATATTAAAGCTACTTATAGTGATTCACTTTTATACTTGAAGTGAAATACACTTTACAATTTTTGCATAACTTTTTCAAAAAATGTAACAAAAGAGAGACTTGAACTCAAGACCTCTTACTTAATAAGGCAACTTTTAACCAAATGGTCTAGCAAAACATATTGTAATGTTCAGAAGGAGGATTGGGGGTGTTTTTGTTGTTGTTGTTGTTGAAGACGACCTTGGAGAGCGTGATAAAAAAAAATCTTTACACACAAGAAAAAAATTTCGCTTCTCGATGACAACAAGGGTTAGATCTCAATTAGCTTACCCGGAAGATGCACCTTTTCCTATCTGTTTTTGATTTTCCGAGATCGCACAGGGCATGGGGAAAAGAGAATATGAAAATCTAAAAGAGTAGCAACCCGGAAATAAACAAAATACAAAAACGAAATAAAACCCAAAAATTTTCTCTGCAATGTTTTTTTAAAAAGCGTATTCAAACTTTATACCTCCGGATCTGACTATAATGGTCATATCTTGGGCAAATGGAAACCTTTTCGAGTGAAATGAAAAGTGTTCCTGAATGAAACGAGTACTTCGGATGTAGTGGAATAGTCCTCTCAGTCCATAAATGTATGGAAGCAAAAGAAAATGGAGATGAGGAAACTCGGCTTCACGATCTTGATCTACAATAGGAGCGGATCTTCAAACAGGCTTTGATACCATGTTTGACAACACAGGTATTCCAATAGAGGAAAAACACCTTCAGTAACCAATCACATAACTAGATCAAATATCAACACACTGATGTTTTCACGTGGTAAAACCCCTACGAGGAAACATCCATGGCCCCAGCCAACGCGACCGCTTGGAGTAGTTTATTAATGCAAAGAAAAAGATTACAGAGAGATTTTACAAGATATTTTCTCACAATCGATCATCGGCAAATGACCCTCCATGCTATTTAAATAGATATCATGGACCAATCCGGTGTTAAGCCATGGATCAATGGCCATTAAGATCGAGGAGAGTATGAACCATCATATCACTCTATCAGGAACATATCATGACCATCAGATTTCCTAACTAAAAATGCATACTAATGCATACTAAAGAAATACACTAGAAAACACACTTTTACCTAACGACACAATAGACCAAGTAGATATTACTAACTCCTAAGTGTCTAAATATCCTAACACTTCCTGTGTAACAGCTCTGTAGATTCCATAGAGCTTCCTATGTAACAACTCTGCAGATTCTGTAGCACCATCCTCGAAATAGATCTGCTCTTTCCATAGATCCACTCCTATGTAATGACTCTGCGATTTCCATAGCACTACTCCTAAAATAGCTCTGTAGATTTTGTAGTGCCATTTTTGAGTTTATATAGGAGATTTTGTAGTGCCATTTGTAGCGTGATTGAAAAAAATCTTGTCTAGATGGTTCTATAGCGCCATGGTGCTACAAAATCTCTATGTTTTGTCTATGTGATGCAATCAATTCTTTAAAAACACAAAAAACATAGTTGATGAACTAGGAGCCTGTAGATGCCTGTATAGGAAGAAAAATCATACTTCCTCGATCCTTTCAAACTTGCAAAATGCGATCACCCACAGAGATGGATCTATCATCCCCCAACTACTTCATCAATGTAACACTCCTCCTTACTGGAGGATAACTTCCCTTTGTCATAGAAATATATTTTTCCTTTGCACAGATACTCTTATTAATTTTAGGTTCATCTCTTTCTATTATAGCTTGTACCAGAACATTTAAGTTTTCCTGGGCTAATTAATCCTTAAAATGCTGCAATTCCTCCTTGGGATTTTTTTTTTGGGACTAAAAGCTTCTATTTTTCCTATACAGGGTCATAAGTTTCCTATGGAGAGGCAGAGCTCTTCTTGCTGAAAACCTTGCCAGATCAAGGGTTTCACTGTACATGTCCATGAGTTCCTTCATCTTTCTTCTCCCAATCAAAATTTCTACGCTCAAACAAGTAACTTCTTTCCTAGCCTCCCTAAGTTGTTTGATCAATATTTTGAAACTAGTATTACTAGGTGGAGTGTTGATGTTGATAACCTCAATAGGTTTCTCAGTGGCTTTAACTTTATATTTTTGTTGAACAAAGGCTCTTTCTATCACCTCAATAGGATTCTCAACTCCTTTACCCTTATCTTTCTCTTTCCTTTACCCTTATCTTTCTCTTTCCTTGGAACTGAAGCCTTGGGTAAGACTTCTGCTTCAACAACTACTTTGTGGGTTGATGATTATTAAAAGGTTTCTTCATTTGATCTTAACTGTTGGATAAGGTGAAGGGAAATGCAACTTCCTTCCCCTCCTGGCTATGGTTTTGGTGTATGAAGGGACCTCTTCCAATTCAGGTGCAAGAGGAGGTGAAAAATCTCTCTGTGGGTACTGATGAACCTCCCTCTCTTATTCTTAAATTTTCTTAGGGGTTTCTTTGTATTGAGTAGTGAGTTTTCCTTTTCTCTTCCTACTTGTTCTTGCTAGGGAAACACTACTATATGGAAAAGGGCTTTGAATCCTAGACTGAGGGGTAGAGGTTATATCTAGATGCATATGGGCAGAGACAATGAATTTATCCCAAGGAATTTTCCTTTTCTTCAACTCTTCCATCACCATCATCCTAACCAAACCAGAGTGGAGGACACTAGTGTCCACAACCTTGGACTTAGATTGGACTCTGTCAGACATCTTTCCCATACTCCTCAATATAGAAAAATGGATATTCATTGAATCCTTACCAGTGAAATGTAGCAAGAGTCTTATATGATACTGGTATATCATGTTTAACCTTCCCTCACATGTAAAATCTCTTTGGATGATCTTCATAATTTTATCAAAGCCTTCAACTAGCTAGCTCCTAGGCACTCCCTTAGACTTATTGTCTTTATGATAGTCTGGTTTGAGGAAGTCCTTGGCAAAGGAAACATTGAGGATCATGGATTTGAACCACCTCTCACAAGTATTAGGTATCTCAATGATTGTTATAATAGAGGCCTCATATACCTCAAACTCAAGGTTTCCCACCTTGGTCTTAATTCCATCAAAATGTAATGCAAACTACCTTGCTACTTCAAGGTGTCCCCTCTGCATGTTTTGACAAAAAGAGACGCAACCAACTCTTTGGAAAACCTCCCTAACCATTGGCTCAACATCAAACAGGTACATGTCAGAAGGTTCAATCTTGACCACACTCCCTCCCTTGTGAGACTTCTTCCTTTGAGGTTTCTCCATGGATATAAATAGGGGATCAAAGGCTATGATGCAATGAGGGGTAAAGGAACCAAACAAAGACAAATGTCTATGAGAATCAACAATGGCTAATGGTTGCTCTCTCAAGTATTTTATTCCAACTCATTTTTTAATTAACAATAGACTAGTCTGATGGTTTTCTTTTTTTAAAAATGAGAGAAAGAAACTCTGAGGAAAGGTATGTAGGGATGCACTGCTCATTTTTATGGCACCATACAATGGTCATCAAATATTTAAATGGTAAGGACTATTATTCTCCTCGCTACTAGTAGATTTTCATATAAAATGAAGGATGGCACAGTGAATAAAGGAGGTTAATGCATGGATCTTGTTAATACAGAAGATGGCACTGGAAAATCCAAGGAAAATGCAACAATGAGATAGGGGATCTGTAGCATAGTTTTGGCAGTGACTTTCTGTAGCACAGTGTGGAAACAAGAGCCAAGTGAATGAATGGTCATTCAATATTCAGAAGAAAAATGGCTTGACCTTAGTATATGTGAAATTCAGTTGGAAAATGGCTATGGAGTCTGTGGAAGAAGAGCTATAGATGAAAATGGATGAGAGTTTATGTAGTCTGAAGTGTTAGGCACTACCAAAAGATGAGGTATGGGTATCTTAACACTTTTCCATGTAGCTGAAAAGATTCATGAAATACCTGGAGGTTGTGGCTGATGATGGAAGATCTATAATAAGCTATGGAAATATTACATCCACCTCAACCTCCAAATCATATCTAATAGTCGATCCCATAGTGCAATCTGCAGCTTTGTCTTAACTAGTGATTCCAGTAGTGTCGAGCTTAGGAGGAAAAATTCAAATTGATAAATAGTTAGCAAGGTCATAAATGACCAAATCTCAAATATTCCTTTTAAAAACAAGAGTGCTAAAAACAATGGGAGGTATGACATCAACTGATTATGGTGAATTATGGTAAAGGAGCATAGGACAAAGGTGCTCTATGGAAACTCCTAGTGAGTTGGAAACGCCCTTTTAAAAATTTAATTTGACCCCCTTAATGAACATAGCGATAGGATGGAAAGGATAAAGAACATGAGTGGATGGAGTGATTTGTCAGGTTGTTAGGATCATGGGGTCGATACTTCTTGGTGTCAAGTCAAAAGGTGAGTCAAAGACATGAACCATAAAATGAACCTAGGCTAAAATCATATGTGTGGGCCAAAAAGTGAGCCAAAACCCAAGTCTGTATTTGTTTAGAATAACCTAAACAAATCAAAAAAATGAAAATAAAGAAAACCTAGAGACTAAAGGATAAAAATTAAAACCTAAGGGATAAAAAACCCAATACAACTTCATGTGATAACACCTGTCACACATAGTCTTTGTCAAAAGGCCATTGTTACACCTTAATCCCAAGATCCCAAACCTTCAATCAAATGTGACATGCCTTCCATATCCACTGAGAAGCCGAAGCCTTCTACTATTGAACAGTCTGATCAGTGCCCAACCATTGAACAATTGAAAAAAGAAAATGCTCAGCTAATCCAACGTCTTGTAGAGCATGAAACCCTAGATCACCATTTACAACATGACAATGTTGTCCTACAAGAAAAGGTAAATTATCTACATTGTCTGGTTGATAAAATGACTACTACCAATCACATTATAAGAATGCAGTTGAAGCATCGAAAGAGTCCTAAGAAGAAGTCTCAAAGACATCAGGGAGAAGCCCCTAAAGCTTAATCTATCTCCTCCCTCACATGTATAGCTATGTTTTGGCGATCCATTTTTTGTTGTAGAGGGACATGCAAAACCTCAGGCGTGGAAGGAATGTTGACTCCATTTTTTTCCTAGTTTTTTACTTCTCTAAGTCTCTTTTCGAACATCTGGATTGTATAATTATACTTCTATGAGCCTTTTTGAAGGTATTATCAGGTTTCTTCCATCAATTTTATATGGATCATCATAAGGTATGTGTTGTACTTAGTTTTGATGATTTTATGATGATTTATCCGTAATAGAATAAACCCAATCCATTAACGTTTAACATAGTTACCAACTTAACGAGAACTCTACAAAGTTCTCGTTTTTTGGGGGGTCAAGTTTTTTACCCTGTTTTTAAAAATGGTGCTACCGGTAGCACCCCCTCCCTTTTTAGGTGGTTTTTGATATTTTAAATTTTCTAAAACATAAGGTTTCCACTTTTTGTTTTTTTAAATGCTAGTATTTTCATTTATTTTCAAATTGTTCAAAAAAAAAAATTATTTTTCTCTCAAGGGTTTTTTCCATCTATTTTCAAAGTTTTCTATTTATTTATTTATTAATTTTGTTTATCAATGTTGTTTTTAATCATATTTCCATGCTCCATCCATTGTTAAAAATGTTGTAAACCATTTTTTTTTTTTAAATTAAGATTTTTCATATAATTATGTGTCCTTAATTAAGTTATGGTTCCATACTTTTTAAATATAGTGAAAAATATCATTTTTAACACAAATATTCACCAAAAAGATATACTTCATTTTTTTTGGGTCAATTAAAAACTAAAATAATAAGAAAAAAAAACCATTAAAACATTTTAAAACAAATTTATATTAAAAAAATCATTGAAGAAAAACTTTAAAAACTAAAGAGTAAAAAAATACCATAAAATTTAAATTATATATATTTAAAGTAAGAGAAAATGAGAAAAATTATTAAAAAAAAAGGTTAAAAAAAAGTATAGGCAAAAAAACATTATAAAGGAAGAAAAAACCTAAAAAATTTAAAAATATATATAAAAAAACTAAAATAAAAAAAACTAAAATTAAAATTTTAATACAAAATTAAAAAAACAATTAACAAAAATAAGTTAAAAATAAAATTTAAATGAAAACAATTCATTAATATATATAAAAAATAAATTTATATTAAACATATATATTTTATGTATATATAAAACATATAAGATATTTCTTTTATATTATATACAATATATATTATATATGTTTTATATATAAAAAACATATATTATATATGTTTTATATATATAACATACCTATATGTTTTATATACGTGAGTTAATGAGAACTGGGCTAGGCCCGTGGGGGTTTGGCATTATCTCGATCATCACGTCAACCCCTTACGAGCCTGGCCTAGGTCCCATGGTCTCATGGGCACCCACAAAATTTTAAATATATTTTTTTAAATGTATTTTTGTTCTCATTAAAAAATATTTATTTGTGAAGATTTTCTCTTTCCTTTTTATTTATTTTTTAACGTAAATTTAAGAAAATAAAAAAAGAAGTTAGTAAATAAATTTTCAAGTGACCATTTAAGATCCAATTTTGGGTTTTTTTATTTGTGTAGGGATTTGTTGTCAATGACACATTTTTAATTAGGTCGTAATTAGCTATAATTTTAACGTTTAGGAAAAACATTTCTCTTTAGTTAGCATCATGTTTTTATTTAGGTGTTGATTTTAAGGTTTTTCTAAACAACTATTTTATGTTTTAAGGCCATGCTTGAAAAAAGTTGTAATTTTGACCCTGTCAGAAAAATTGGTGCTATTGATAGCACCACGTTTTGATTTGAGGGTTGATTTTAGAGTTTTTTTGAGGAACCATTTTATCCTTTAATCCCATGCTTGAAAAAAATTGTAATTTTAACCCGATTACAAAATATGGTGCTATGGGTAGCACCACATTTTGATTTGGGGGTTTATTTTAAAGTTTGTTTGAGAATCCATTTGATCCTTTAAGCCCATGCTTGAAAAAAGTTGTAACTTTGACCCAGTTACAAAAATTGGTGTTACCGGTAACACCACTTTTTGATTTGGGGGTTGTTTTTCATGTTTTTTTTGCAAAAATATGGGTTTTAAGGGCTAGAGTTATCATTTTGAGGTCACATTTCTCATTAAGTTGGTAACTATGTTGTTTGTATTTTGATTGCAACAAGTCGAAAATGAAATAGAACTCTCGATCTGGCCCATGATACATCCCATGATCCGACCCACAATCCGGTCCTCAATCTGATCTGGTCCTAGATCCGACCCTCGATACGAAACTCAGAGCGCAATGAGTTGTGGCTTTGTATATCGGCGGGATCTTCCTCGAAAATGTGAAACATGGGTTTTATCCCTCTTCAAATCCTCCATCTATGGAACTCATTACATCTTGATTCGAACAATTGCATTCAACCTCTATTTTGAGTGCATGAGTTGTTAAGAAGATATAATTTGTTATTGAGTTTTAATGATTTTTTGTTGAAGGAGAACATCGACCCTTTCAGTGGTTGACCTCTCAACTATGTCTAAAAACTCTATAAATACTGGAACTCTCTCTGAGACAAAAAAAAATGGATAATGATATAATCACTATTTTGAATTCACCTCTGTAAAATCGATTATGCTGTTAATATAAGTTAATGCACTGATCGTAATTGTCTATTGAACTAGAGTAGTACCATGACTACCTGAGGGGCCCACCAATGGTCTGTGTGTCTTTCTTATTTACTGTGTACTTACATTTATGCATATAACTCTTTTGTGCAGGTTTATTTGTTGTATATTCATATTTGTGCATATAACTCTTGTGTCCAGGTTGCTTGCAAGTTGTGTTTTCTATATAACTTACAGGTTACTCATAGTTGTCTATACCTAAATATTTAATTGTTCGTTCTCTGGCATATAACATCTCTTATGCAGGTTGTGTTTTACTGACGTGTATATGCTCATAGTCATCTAAATGTTCAATTATATACAAGATTTATTTTCTCATTTTATAAACTGTAGGTTACTTTATAAATTGGTCATCTAGACAGTGTACATAAAAGTCATCTATGCTTTTCAATTACTTTTTGTAGGTTTGCATAAATTATTAACTTTGTGTAGAATATTTCCAATATCAGTGTGATAGGATAAGTGTTGATTTCAAATATATTTTGAACAATTTTATAGACTGTATTGATTATAAGAACATGTATTGATATTTCTTTAATGGAAAAGGTTTCCATAGACTCTCATGTTTATACTCTGCATATATCTGTAGAAATTAATATTTAATTGATTCTGCTTGAATTATCAGTAGTGTTAAGGTGACATCGTGATATAATTCACCATTGTAGACATAACAATTACATTTGAATGTCGTCATGATGTTGTTTACTTTCATTCAGTGAGATTAGTGTAATGACGTAGTTTATTTTCTGTAGGATAAGAGTAATTGTGAGTTTTTAAAGAGATGCTTTAAGAATAGAGTTCACTATGAAGAAGTGATTTTGAAAGATAGCTTGTGTTTATTCAAGGATTGCGTGCTTATTCAAGAATTGCTTGCTTAGAGTAATAACCTCACTGTTCATAGTTATAGATTCATTTTAAATAGTCGTTTACTTAGACTAATGAGCTCATTGATTATCGTTATAGATTACTCTACACACTTAAAATAAAGTTTACTGTTCAAATAGATCTCAGCTTGTCTAGAGTCTTTTAAATAATTTTTAAGATAGAATTGTATATTGAAATAGAATGTTGATCCTTAGGGTAAACCATTATCTTTCCTAGTTAATTCACTTTCCAGACCTCATAAGTAGTTAGCTTTACTTTTTGCCTTGACTCATACTGTGTCACAACTCTAAGTTTACTTACCTTGGTAGATAATTTAATTGAGGGAAATTAAGGTATATAGTTTACCCATCATGGGAATGGATTATTGGATGGCATGATGCTTAGAGGGGAATAATTCCCTCATGTGATCAGTACAGACTTCAAAGGCATTGAATTTGTGATTGGGTCGATGGATATTAAAGGAGAATATCTAAAACATAATGAAATAACACGGAAGAAAGGTGGTTATGTATTTCAAGATTATAAACCAAGTCAAGTCGTATACTACTTTACAAAATTAGTTATTGGTACAAACCTCCATCTACAAACAATCCCAAGAAAGAACTCTTCAAACGTACTATAATTATTTCCTTACTTTGAGAACGAGAAGTTAATGGAAACCTTCAGTATTAGAAGTGATCTCAATGATCTACTTTAATGACCATCTAGATATGTAAAAAGAATAATTTTGGCTTCAATTTTATTGTTGTTCAAAAATTTTGTAATGTTGTTAAAATATACCCATGTCATGCCTTGCTTTGCCATGCATTTCCTTGCCTTGCCTTGCCTTCACTTTCCTTGTCATCCCTTCACTTTCCTTACCTTTCCTTGTCATCTGATCACTTGCCTTGCCTTGACTTGTCTTTCCTTGACTTTCCTTTCCTTGCCTTGCCTTTATTTGTCTCCATTTTTCATGACATGCCTTGCCTTGCCTTTCCATCCCATCACTTGCCTTTCCTTCACTTACAATGCCATGCCTTCACTTGCCTTACCTTCACGTTCCTTGCCTTTCCTTCTCTTGTGTAATACCCATAGGAAGAACCCCAAATTGTAAATGCAAATGTACTTAAGATGGTGAGTTGTTTTATATCATTTTGCATGCACCTCCCATGGTATAGTGCAAAAATGTACTGCACACTAAAATGATGAAGTGTGCACATTCCAGGATACCATGCACAACAAAATTAAGTGCATGTGATTTTGAGGACAGGTATACTTTGTGTATATGTTGTGTTTTATAGGTTGGCGAGCCAATTATTATAAGATAGGAGGCTTATGTGTTGAATTAGGCCAAAGATCGTAGATGTTGAAGCCCAATGAACCTATTTTTGTATATGTCTTATCATTAATATAATACATCGTTGCGTGTAGACCAACCATAATAAAAGAGTATGGGGGACTAAGCTCCACTAGTTAGGGAAAGGGGGGGATAAAATTTAAGGATAAGGGGCTAAGCTAGGGAGATTAAGCTAAAAAGGAATATTATATTAATATTCCTTAAAGTATAAATCATGGATAATTATTTTATCCTAAGTTCTAAGGATGGGGACATGTGAACCAAAGTAGCTCTCAACATGAAAAGTGTCAAGTTGGGAACATGCATACATATATTTTGGACTTAGTTAATTTTCCCATTCATTCATTTCCATCATCATTCACTCACTCATTCAACTTTCCTCGGTACCTTTTTGTTACTATCAATGTAACTATACCTATACCCATACCTGTACTAGTATTTGTACCTGTACATGTACCCATACCCATACCTGTATATGCACCTGGTTAACTTGGGATATGGACTGAAGAGGCGGGTTGTTAGGCCCATGAGATACTGAAGCGACGGGTTTTCAGACCCATGAGAAATTTATTTCTGGGTGAGAGAATTGTTGGGAATTGATTTCTCGAAGGTTCCAAACTGCATCTACAAGGCTCTGAGACTTCCTATCTGGCCTATTGTTGAAGCCTCGGAAAGGAAGTGGGGAAACCAAAGGATTGTTGAGCAGAGAAGGGGCACACTTCTTGGGGTGGGATAGGCATGTCGAGAATGGGGGACTGTAGGTTGTTAGTTTGGGTTGGCACATGTGGCAGAGTCTTTCCTGTTGTCTGAGATACATCATCCTGGTTAGGAATCCATTTACCCAGGTGGATTTTAGTCCTGGCTAGGGGGTGACCCACTTCTGAGAGTGATGAGAAGTGTGGTCTAATGTTTGGAGGTTCATGGAAGGTCTGCATGCAGTTGGTGATATTTTTACCAAGATAAGTTTCAATTGTGTGTTAAATTACATGTTGCATTATTATTTATGTGTTTAATTTTATGGGTTTTTCCCGTGTGTGCTTTATACCTGTCTTTATATTTATGGGTATTTCCTGTCTATGTTGCATGTATATGTTACTATTATTTCCATATGAATTCATGCATTTATAGAATGTATTTGTCTATTTTAAGTTTTATATATAAAGTTTTGAAAGAATTTATGTGTGTATCTGTTTTAATTCGCATACAGTTCAAAAAATTTATGTGCCATAGTCGAGTTGGATGTTGGGGATGTTACAATATGGTATCAGAGCTCCAATTTTCAACACTGAGCCTTGATGGACCAATCAAGTGGAATTAAAATGAAATTTCATAGAGAATTATTTCAAAGTGGCCAAATTTCAAGTTACAGAGGGTCCATGGTAAAATCTAGAAGCAATTGCGTGGAATTGGGCAAAAGCCCCAATTTCTGTTGTTAAATTCATGGGAAAATTGAGAAATTTGACCAAGTAGTGAGATATTCTTAATTTAATATCTGTTCTAGAAAATTCAGACCTGGAATTGGTTGAATTTGAAGTTACAGGGAAGCCATGACATATGGAGCGAGATTAGTTGATTAAAATTCTCAATTTGTGAATTGAGTTTTGGAAAAATTTGTTCCAGGAATGCCAACCAACAACTATTTGTTGTTGCAGAGGTTGACTTAGTGCTATCAGGGTGAAATTAAAAAAAATCATAGTTGCAGAATGTCTATGGTGAAAATTTGGAAATTTTTTGGCAAAGGCCCCAATTTCTGTAGTGGAATTCACGAGGAATCAATGCGCTTAAAAATGAATGTGTACAGGTGTGCGCACTAAAAATGCATGATGCGTAGTGAAAAGATTGTGATGTTTGGAAAATAAGGGTGCATGGTTATGTGCGCTAAAATTTGGTGTTGCGTTGTGCAGAGTAGTAATGCGCGGAAAATATTGGCGTGCAGGTGTGTGCACTTAAATTTGGCATTGAGTTGTGCAGAGTGGCAATGTGCAAAAAATATTGGTGCATGCATGTGCACACTTAAATTTGGCGTTGCACGGTGCAGAGTGGAAATGCATGAAAAATATTGGCACGCAGGTGTGTGCACTTAAATTTGGCGTTGCACAGTGCAGAGTGGTATTGTGCGGAAAATATTGGCGCATGGGTGTGCGCACATAAATTTTGCATTGTGTGGTGTATAGTGGTAATGTGTGGAAAATATTGGTGTGTGGATGTGTGCACTAAATTTAGAATTACGTGGTGCAGATTGAGTGACACATACGTAATACTAGCGTGTACACGCATAATAATGGTGCGCGTGATGTGCGCAGTATCTGCAGAGCACAGAGAAATTTTGTTGGTGCATGTGCAATGTGGGTATATGTTGTCGAGAGACAATTTAAATAATGGTGTATGTGGTGGGGGAATACTAAATTTTGGCATGGTGGAATGCATAGATTAAAATGTGTGCGCAATAGGTATTAGTGCATGAACCAAAATTGTGCGCAGTGGATATTGGCGCATGACACAAAAGTAGTGGGTACCAGTTATTGGCATGATAGAGAAGGGATCCACATTGGTTGTAGGTGTGTGAAGCATGCTCTACCTTATGGTGTTGATGCATATGCTAAATATGGGTGTACATGTTCAAATTTTTGCATGCGAAATCGTTTGGATGGTCTACAACAACAGAAAACTAGTGAATTTCTATGACATTTTATTTCGTTTGAAGGTCATCTTTTTACAGTGCATATTTGAGGCCCTAAACAACGTTTTTAGCTACTCAAAAACCTTGATAATAGAATGTATGAAGGTACACTCTATCTTTTTAGCTCAAATTAAATATCCTAGAGAGAGATTTCTAATGGTGTAAATCGTTTGTCAAACGAAGCTTTTATGAGGAAGTTACAAGAAAAACAGTGGAGGGTAAATTTTAAGACCCAACTAACTTTGAAGGGCCATAAATTTATGCTCTGGAATCAGATTAAGGCATAGGAGAAGTCTATGGAAATATATTGTACCATAGAAGATAGTCCTGGAGCTGAATTAAAATTCTGGTCATGTTAAAAATGTTTAATATGGCAAAGAAGGTACATATAGCATTCCATATCAAAAACACTAATTGGCCTAGAACTTCAACAAGCTATAACTAGTAGCCCAAAACCCAGAAAGAGGTGAAATTTGGAAATACTGTCCAAAATATGTATATGAAGAAAATAAATTGGTCTATTACTAAAAATTCAATGGAACAATGCAAAATTACACCAAGTTGAAGAGTGAACAAAAAACTTAATGGACAATTTTCAAATAACCATAACTTCTTGCTCAAGACTCGGAATTGAGCATGGAAGCAGGTGTTGGAAAGGTCTTGGAAAATAGAATATAACTATTCACCAGGAAAATTGATTTGGTTAGTTAATTTTCATGAGATATCAGAAGAAGGAATTATGATGCATTATTAGAACAAAATTGTACATAATTTCATAAATTTGTTAAATTATTTAGCCTAACAAATTTTCTTGGCTGCACATTTTTGAAGAGTCAAATTTTTTTATTTATTAAGAGGTGAGAAGGTTGAAATTTAGTTAAATATAAGAAGAGGTAATCAAGGGAAGAGTCATATGACAAAAATATTTCATAAGATGATCAAAATCCAAGACTACAAAATGTTAAGGTATGAATCTCGGTGCAACAATAAATAGATTAGTCTTGGGAAGCCACTATAGGAAGTCCACTCATGTTAGTCAAGTATTCAATGGAATATGGGCAAAGGAATAGATCATGTAGTGAATGAATTAGTGAAAGTACATTCACTCCCAAAGAAACCAATATATAGATTAAGAAATACATTGGAGTCAGATCTATTATAAAATAAATTGACTATCATAATGATATTTATCAGATACAGAAAGAGGCTTAATGAATATATGGATAAAGAGTGCATCATATCTAGGGATTAGATATGCAATTATAGAGTAATGTTTCCCTTATGGTTATCAGAGTGCACAGTGGAAGCATGGTATGAAGGGCATCACTTCAAGGTTAAATAAATGAAAGTTCACATAAGTAAGGAGTTACAGTTGAGTCATAGGTGCATCAATATGGAATGATGGAAGGGGATTATACAAGTCAGGTTGAAATCAGATTGAACAAGACAAGAGAAAGTAATTGCCATCAAGAAAATTCAGGTGTTGATATGATCATATAAGGAAGGGATAAATCAAGTACCTCAAGAAGGAATTTGGTGTTAAATATCCAAGGTTACTCAGAAAATATGATTGGAAATATAATTGGGTCATGTAGGAGTTGGATTAGAGGGATCCAAATAATAGTGGAATGCTGAAAATTAATATCAGCATAATATGCAGTTGCAAATCCTTGAACATCATATGATAATGGAAGAATAAATCATGAGGTAGATATCAAGCTAATGAGAATGCATGACAACACTCCAGGAAGGAAAGCAAGAATAATAGAGGATTGTGGATTCATTCCAAAGGTATTGAAAATATTTCCACAACAGCATGGAGATGTCAAATCCAAGAAATACTTAAAAGTGAAATGAATCTTTGTAGAGAGTTAGTAAGGAACCATGAAGAAGGAAATGGTTCTATGGATGGTTTTGAATGAAAAACAGATGGTGCCTGAGAAGAATCCATCTCAAGTGGCATAACGCCATGCATGAAATTTCGAGGGGGTGGAAGTATCACTTGAAATTATGATGGTAAATTAAAAGAAGTATTAAGTACTTTTAATTAATTCTATGCAGCTAGAGAAGGAGGAATATGTGCATCCTTACAGTATGTTAGAGCTTGGATATACAATCCAAGTTTGAGGCTAGTTGGCAAGGAGAAGAGAAGAGTGGAAGAAAACTCAAATACTAAAGTATTCAGTCAAGAAAGAGTTGAAGTAGTTCAGTTCAAAAAGTAAATGGATGTTGAAGACCCAAAGTCTATAAGACAACATGATTGGAATTATAATTCATCCAAGTATGAGTTGGGATACATGGATCTAGGAAAGAAATAAAAGCTGGAGGTTAATATCAGTTTAGTATTTGGATGGAAAACCAAAGGAAGCCTAGAGTGATTTGGCTAGAAAGTGCTCAAGTCAGAAATAATCATGCACAATGGTTACAGTTAAGAGCACACGAAGATTCAAGAATCTGAAATAATTGAAGACTTCTGGGATAAACAAGGAAAAGTGTTACATGGAGAAATAAGTTGTTTCAATTAATGTTGCAAGTACATTATGGCTTGTTGGGACAAAAATAAAAAGAGAATGCTTTCATGTTTGCAAGTGCTTCTAATAATGTTGTTGCATATGGAAGGAAGAAACAAAAAGTTGGAATGTTGATTATAATACTGATAAAGAGGCATGTGAGCTTATACTCTCATGAGCTAATCAGGTAGAATTAAATTCGTTTAATGACAACTATGCAGGTAAGTATTTCTCTTTTGAAATTATGTTGCATAGTTTCCAAAGGGAAATTCTGGTAAGAATTTCCCCAAATTGAATTTTAATAATACGCAGTATGGTATTGTTTAAGTGCATTAATAGGAATAAGTTACCACTAGGCGTGGTAAAGGCTACAAGCTTGTTATAGTGTGTGCATTCAAAGGATAACAATATTTGATAACCATACCTAGAGTTATGAGTTATAGTTCTGTGCACACACTGACATAGTATCATGTCATGTTAATTTGGTTATGAGATAATAACCAAAGAAATAAAAGATAAAAACTTGTTATAAGAATGATGTTAGGAAATCTAGTCATATATGAGACCAAGACATGGTTGGATATGGAAAGGTATGGATATAGAAAGGTTACGTGCGAAAAAAATACCCATTGAGCTTCCTACCTTTAAATAAAACTTGGACGACAACTTTTTTTCAAACACTAATGAACACCACAGAATTATATTCTTGGTGTAGTGTTCGGGTCGAAAAGGAAGGCATCCAAATAATCGAGAATACAATGGGAACTCTGTGGAGAATGTGTCAAGACATTGGCCAGATTTCTAATTTATGAATGGTGAGATACATGAATTAGATAAATATCATTATGAAAATCAATACAAAGGTGCATTGGATAAATAGGCATTGAGAGTTGCACTTATGTCTAGTAAGTGGCAGAGTTCCACTCATACATGATAGAATTGTATACTTAAATGCATTTTTTGAATGCGTTTTGTGAGTGCATGCATATATATTATTGAATGGAAATAATTATAATAATGGATGAAATGTTGCTAACTCATAGAGTTGAGAACATTTCAGGAGCTATTAGACATTGCAACAGGAAAGTTGCAAGTCAAGTAGTCACATGAGCATTCACTATAGGAAAGTTTTCTATTCAGAAAAAGGAGTAATAAACTTATCGATATTAATTATGAACAAGTGTATGCATAGAATGATAATTCATTCTATATAATAAAATGTTTTGTAGTTTTTATTGAATTGATCAGTGTAGACAATTCTAAGATCATGTTATAAGTTTTTGTTTTTTGTACATATTGGAAGGAAAGTATGATGTACATTAAATACTGACAATTTGTTGGTTGAATGAAAGATAGAATCATTGCAAGAAAAATGGTATTCAAAATGGTGCTTGCTGAAAGACAAAAGGAAGATTGCATCCTATTATTGCAACAATAATAAAAAAAATTATGAAATAGAATTTCATATTTTGGGAAAAGTCTAATTCCTTATGAAATTAATTTGATTTCTAAAATTGAATTTTTATAATGTTCTCTCATGATAATTGCATGTGTGTGATGCAGATGAGATAATCTTGATTAAAGTTGGAATGTTGAGAAAAAAAANTCATATTTTGGGAAAAGTCTAATTCCTTATGAAATTAATTTGATTTCTAAAATTGAATTTTTATAATGTTCTCTCATGATAATTGCATGTGTGTGATGCAGATGAGATAATCTTGATTAAAGTTGGAATGTTGAGAAAAAAAACTACTATTGAGGACACTAAAGCCCTATAATTGTAGAACTTTGGTGGGGTTCTGGTAATGGGTTAGCGCTCTCCTTGTGTGTGAAAGCCTTGGAAAGACGGATCGCTGAAGGAATGTGTAGCAGTGAAGGGATGCCTAAGCTTGGAAGGGTGAGTGCAACAAGGAGGAGACAACTCAAGGATTCTTATGGCATGGTGGATTCCATAAGGAGGGTGTGTCAAATAGAGCAATGAGCTCAATTATTTATGGAAGTAGCTCTATGGAATAGAGAAATTGACTTCCAACTGCAGTATGAATACCATAATTGGTGCTGGAAAGTAGAGCATCATATGGATAAAAATATTCCAATAGCTAAAGCTTGGATATTTAAAAATAAATAAATAATTTGAATGGTACATGGTATATAATGCACTGAGGACAGTGCATAAATAAGGGGAGGAGATTGTAATACCCTTAGGTTGAACCCAAAATTGTAAATGAAAATGTACTTAAGCTAGTGAGTTGTTTAATATAATTTTGCATGCACCTCCCATGGTATAGTGAGAAAATGTATTGTACACTAAAATGATGAAGTGTGCACATTCCAGGATACTGCATGCAACAAACTTAAGTGTGCATGATTTTGAGGCCAGGGAGCCTTTGTGTCTATGTTGTGTTTTATAGGCTGGTGAGCCATTTATTATAAGCTAGGAGGCTTACGTGTTGAATTAGGCTAGAGAGATTAAATGTTGAAGGCCAGTGAGCCTATTGTTGTATATGTCTTATCATTAATATAATACAACATTCCATGTAGACTGACCATGATAAAAGAGTATGGGGGAATAAACTCCACTAGTTAGGGAAAGGGGGGGATAAAATTTAAGGATAAGGGGATAAGCTAGGGAGCTTAAACCAAAAATGAATATTATATTAATATTCTTTAAAGTATAAAGCATGGATAATTATTTTATCCTGAGTTATAAGGATGGGTACAAGTGGACCAAAGTAGCTCTCAACATGACAAGTGTCAAGATAGAAACATTCATACATATAGTTTGGAATTAGTTCATTTTCCCATTCATTCATTTCCATCATCGTTCACTCAATCCGTACCTATATTTGTACCTGTATCTATACATGTACCCGTACTTGTGCCTATATCTGCACCTAGTTAGATTGGGAGATGGAATGAAGAGGTGAGTTGTCAAGAACGTGCGATAATGAAGAGGAAGGTTGTCAGACCCATGAGAAATTTCTCTCTGTGTGAGAGAATTGTTGGGAATTTATTTCCCGAAGGTGTCAAACTGCAGCTATAGGGCTTTGAGACTTCCTTTCTAACCTATTGTTAAAGCTCCAGAAAGGAAGTGGGGCAGCTGAAGGACTGTTGAGAAGAGAAGGGGTACACTTCCTAGGGTGGGACATACATGTGGGGAATGGGGGACTGTAGGATGTTAGTTTGAGTTGGCACCTGTGACGAATTCTTTCATGTTGTCTAAGATACATCAGTCTGGTTAGGAATCCCTTTACCCAGGTGGACTTTAGTCCCAGATTGGGGGTGATCCATTGCTGAGAGTGATGAGCAGCGTGTTCTAAGGCTGGGAGGTTTGTGGAAGGTCTGCACGTAGTTGGTGATATTTTTACCAAGACAAGTGTCAATTGTGTGTTAAATTACATGCTGCATTATTATTTGTGTTTAATTTTATGGGTTTTTCTTGTGTGTGGTTTATACCTGTCTTTATATTTATGGGTATTTCTTTTCTATGCTACATGTATATGTTATTGTTATTTTTTTATGAATCTATTCATTTACAGACTGTACTTGTCAGTTTTAAGTTTTATATATAAAGTTTCACAAGAGTTTCTGTGTGTATATGTTTTAATTTGCATACAGTTAAAACATTTTATGTGGCATATCCCAGTTGGATGACGGGGATGCTACAACTTTCCTTTCCTTTAGTTTCCATGCCATGCCTTGCCATGTCTTGCCTTTCCTTCACTTTCCATGTCTTGTCCTTCCATACCATGACTTGCCTTTCCTTCACTTTCCATGTCTTGTCCTTCCATACCATGACTTTCCATACCATTCCTTTCCATCCCATGCCTTTCCATATCATTCCATGCCATGTAATTCCATTCATTTACTTTCATTCACTTTACATGTATTGCCTTTTCCATGCCATGCCTTTCCATACCATTCCATTCCTTTCCATCTCATTCCCTTCCATACCATTGCATGCCTTTCCATGCCATGCCTTTCCATACCATGTCATGCCTTTCCATTCCATGTCATGAATTTCCTTGCCATCCCATGACTTTCCATGCCATGACATCCCTTTACATGTCTTCACTTGCCTTGCCATGCCTTTACTTTCCCTGCCTTTCCTTTCCATTCATTCCTTGCCTTTCCTTACCATTCATTTATTTCCTTGTCTTGTATTTCCATTCATTCCTTTCCATGCCTTCATTTTCCATGCCATGCCTTCCCATGCCATGCCATGTCATGCCTTTCCTTGCCTTACCATGACATGCCTTGATTTTACTTTCCTTTCCTTAACTTTCCTTTCCTTTCCTTCACTTACCTTGCCTTCACTTTCCATGCCATGATTCCCATGACTTTCCTTTGCTATCCTTTCCTTTCCTTGTCTTCACTTGCCTTCACTTGAATTTCCTTCAATTTCCATGCCATTACTTCCCATTCCTTTCCTTCACTTTCAGTGTCCTTCATTTTCATTCATGCCTTGCATTTCCTTTCCATTCATGCCTTGACATGCCTTCAATTTCCATGCAATTCCTTCCCATGCCTTGCCTTGTCTTTCCTCACCTTTCCTTGTCTTGCATTTCCTTTCCATGCCTTTCCATGCCATGCCTTTACATGCATTTCCTTTCCTTTCCTTTCCTTTCATTTCCATTCCATGTCTTTCCATGCCTTCACTTGCCTTTCCTTTCCTTCACTTGTCTTACCTTGTCTTTCCATTCATGCCTAGCCTTGCATTCACTTTCATTCCCTTGTATTTCCATTTATGTCTTTCCTTTCCTTTCCATTCATTGCATTTCCATGCCTTTCCATTCCTTGACTTTCCTTACAATGTCTTTCCTTGCCTTTTCATGCCTTTCCTTTCCATGCATTTCTTTCACTTTTCTTGACTTCACTTTCCTTTCCTTTCCTTCACTTTCCATGCCATGCCTTCCCATGCCTTTCCTTTCCATTCCATGCCATCACATTCCTTGTCATGTCTTTCCTTTCCATTCCTTTCCTTTCCTTCACTTTCCTTCACTTTCCTTGCCTTGCCTTTCCTTTCCTTTCCATTCCATTTCGTGCCTTCCATTTCCATGCCTTTCATTTCCTTTCCTTGCCTTTCCTTGCCTTTCCTTTCCTTTTCATTCCATGCCTTTCCATGCCTTCACTTTCCTTTCCTTTACTTCACTTTCCTTCACTTGCCTTTACATTCATGCCTTGCCTGACCTTGTCATTCGTTGCCTTGTCATTCCTTGCCATGCATTTCCTTTCCTTACCATGCCTTGCCTTTCCTTGCCTTCATTGACAAAATTTCACTATCCCTCATTGACCGAAACCCTAATAAGGAACTATGCCTCATTGTACTATGCATTCATTGAAAAAATTTCAATATGCATCATTGACCGAAACCCCAATAAGGAACTATGCCTCATTGTACTATGCATTCATTGACAAAATTGAACTATGCCTTGCTTTCACTTGTCTTTCCTTCACTTTCCTTGCCTTGCATTCACTTTCCTTTCCTTAAATTTCCATGCCATTCCTTCATAGTCCTTGCCTTTCCATTCCTTTCCTTTTCATGCCTTGCATTTCCTTTCATTTTCATACCTTGCATTTCCTTGCATCTCCTTCACTTTCCTTTCCTTTCCTTTCCATTCAATGCCTTTCCTTTCCTTTCCATTCCATGCCATGCCTTGCCTTTCCTTTCCTTTTCTTTCCATTCCATGCCTTGTCTTGCCTTCACTTGACTTTCTTGACTTCATTTTCCTTTCCTTTCCTTTCCATTCATGCCTTGCCTTTCCTTGTCATTCATTTACTTGTCATGCCTTCCCACAAGTCTATTTGGCCAAAGAGAATGAAACTACACTACCCACAAATTCCCGACATAGTGGTATTGAAAATCGAACTCCTCTTCATAAATTGCACTATGCCTCAATGACCAAACCCCTAGTGATGGATATACTCCAAAAAATGGTTTTCCAATGGAAAAAATGATAGCATAGGGTCCCCCCTAGCTGAAACTTGGTGCTTCATAGCTAATGCAATTGATGGTTCTCCCATCCGAGTCTCGGTTTGATATTTATTTTGATTTGAAACTCACCTCTTCAAGTCATTCATGGACATGTGGCCAATTTGGTATGGGGGCATAAAATTCAAAACAAGTGGCATAACAGAGTTATGTAAGCTCCTAAAAGTCTATTTGGCTAAGGCCCACTCAAATACACCACCCACAAATTCCCAGCACAGTGTTCTTGAAAATTGACCTCCTCTTTAGAAATTGCACTATGCCTCATTGACCAAAACCCTAATGTCGTAGATACTCCAACAAACAGTTTTCCATTGGAAAGAATGAAAATGGAGGGGACCCCCTAGTTGAAACCTAGTGCTCCAGATCCAATGCAACTAACGATTTTCCCATGCGAGTCCCAGTTTGAGTTTTATCGCGAGTTGCAACTTGCCTCTTAAAGTCATTCAGGGACATGTGGCCAATTTGGCATGGAGGCATAAAATACATACCGAGCATCATAAAAACATTTCATAAGCTCCTACAATTCTATTTGTCCAAGGTCCACGTGAATACACTAGCCACAAATGCCTAACAAAGTGTTCTTGAAAATCGATCTGCTCTTCAGAAATTGTACTATGCCTCATTGACCAAAACCCTAGTGTCAGAGATACTCCAAAAAATGGTTTTCTTGTGGAAAAATTGACACCAAATCCCCCCCCAGTTGAAACTCGATGCTCTAGATCCAACGCAACTAACAGTTCTCCAATCTGAGTCTTGGTTTGATTTTTATCGCGAGTTGCAACTCGCCTCTTCAATCCATTCACGGACATGTGGGCAATTTGGTCCAGGGGCATAAAATACAAACCAGGAAGCATAATGGATTTTCTTAAGCTCCCATAAGTCTATTTTTCCAAGGCCCATGCAACTACACTACCTGGAAATTCTTGACATAGTGTTCTTGAAAATCGACCTCCTCTTAAGAAATTACACTATGCCTCATTGATCAAAACCCTAGTTTTGGAGATAATCCAACAAATGGGTTTTTGATGGAGGGAATGAAAACGTATCCCCCCCCTAGTTGAAACTCGATGCTCTAAATCCAATGAAAATAATGGTTCACGCATTTGAGCCTCGGTTTGATTTTTATCGTGATTTGCAACTCACCTCCTCAATCCATTTAGGGACATGTGGCCAATTTGGTCCGAGGGTATAAAATCCAAACCGAGTGGCATAACGGAGATCCATAATCTCTCACAAGTCTATTTGTCCTAGGTCCACATGGCTACACTACCCACAAATTCCTGACACAATGTTGTTGAAAATCAACCTCCTCTTCAGAAATTTCACTATGACTCATTGAGAAAAACATTGGAATTCTCATGCAAGTATTTTTATATAAGATATATGGGATAACAAGTTGTAGAATTACATGATGAATGAATCCCTTTATTTTAATTTGTACATATTAAACTTGATCCGAATTTATGGGGTATAAGGTCTAAATTTGGATGCAAAAGTCATAAAGCTATAAATCTAATAGATTGTCCATGTGGATCAAGGAGATGATCACCTCCTTATTAATTAATTGGGATAATAGGTTTCCCATATGGGTCAAAGAGAGTCCCACCTCTCCATCATTGTATTTGGTATTATTTTCCACTACTTAGTTAGTTGGGTAGTTAGATCTATTATTATAATAATAGAGACTCATTTAATGAGCTCTTTTCATTATAGTATCGGATTTAATTTTCCACTACTTAATTAGTTGGGTAGTTAGATCTATTATACTACTAATAGAGACTCATTTAATGGGATATTTTTTACTTTTTCCAATGGACCATTTTGTAATTCAATATAAAGGCCTAGCAAGCCTTCTCATAATATCAAGTTACTCATTTTTGCTTCTTTCATATTTTATATTATTCATTGTGAGATTAATTAGCTCTGAGTGATTTACTAGTAGTTAGTTTTAGAGGTGAGGATCCTCTTTGAGCCTCACCTCCCGAGTACTTCATTTACATGTTTTTTCCCATGCTTCTTTTCATGCAATACTGACATGTCTAATATCCTCCTCTCTTGGCATTCAAGTCGTCCAGATCTCAACCCCCAAGATCTGGATCAGTGGTATCAGAGAAAGTATGCTCTCCATCGGGACAAGGCTTTGAAGCCTGTTGCAGGTTCAATTTTTTTTATTAATCACCAAACTCTTTTTCTACTAACATAATCCATTTGTCGGACCATACACTGAAAAAATCACAGTTGGTCCAAAGGCACTACAAGATGTTTTTACCCTCATATATTTTTTCACCATTACAAGGAGAACCATACATGGATTCAATACATCCATACATGGATTCACTAAATCTATACGTGGATCCACTACATCCATTGGTTTGTAACATTTTCAACAAATTTGCAGGGTGTCCATGTTGCCTAGGGAGGTTCCACAACCTCTACAACAACCCATGCTGCTCTACAAACCCTTGGCATCCTTTATGTCCCTCTTAAATCAACCAAATTCAAATATGTGTTGGTACTTCTACAGAACATTTCAAAGGCTCTAATATATCTCATTGGAAATATATATGCAATATCTCAAATGGGTATTTCACGAAATCTCATTTTGCTTCCTTATTTGGGAGATATCATTGATTGAATATCAACATGTATTTGACCCAAGGAGGCCGAGAATATCACCATATTCAATGGTACTTTTCTCCCTGCTCATGAAACTTGATGCAAATCCCCACCCACTCCCTAGGGTCTGCGCAACTTCCTGGTCTAAGGATCGTTCAAATTCTGGAGACGAATCGGCTCACAGGTTCTTGTTGAACCTTCACTTATGCTTCCACAAGCCTTTTCCCTCTATTTCGACACTAAAATACCTTACATAGGTTCTTAACAGGTCAATGGAAAAATCCACGTGACCCTGGGCTTATCTCTTTACCTGCCAATGTTTCATTATTTCGAAGCTTCGGAGCTCCAATATTTGGGAGTTCCAACAACAAAAGATGACATTTCTCCTGAACGTTGGATTCACAAACTTCTGAATCAACATGCAAACCAATCAACGACCCCTGTGTCAGGATGAAATCTACGTCTCTGAATTTATTTGGGATTTTAGGATTTACGGGTATTACTCTACATGACTTACACTTTTTTCGAACACTAAAATCCAAATAATCGATTGAATGACTGGAGCTCCTCATCTAGATCAATGACTCACGCTTACTTATTACTTTGATCCTTCTCAATGCACAACCCCACCAAATCTCTAAAAAGTCAAACTCTGAAGTGACAAGGCTCACTTCCCGATGATCCATGTGTCCCTTGGGATAAGTTGTTAGGATCCACTCCAGGCTTCAGCCTTCGAGTGTTTTCAACTTCGAACACTTTTCACCCTCCTCCCGAACTATCGGGATTACGAAACGACGATGATCCGCTGACATGTGTCCATTAAAGTCAACACTCCATATGATTTTTGATCTTCGAAACTTCGAGAGTTTTGACTCGTACACCCTCCCTGAATGAAATTTATTGAACTCGCAAAGTCCGAAGGAATTTCGACGGTATCTCTCATGATAGTTTCCGAGATCTAGTGGCTAGGAAAGGATTGGTTTCTCCACGAGTGGATCTTGTCCAATCATCCTTCAAACTAATAAAACACCTCCCTTTTTGATGGAAAGACCCCCGACCCTCAAGCCGAGATCTGCTCAGGATCGTTCTTTCATCACCTCGAGCTGAATCGGCTCCCTCGGGTCCCTATTGGAACCTCAGGAATTCGATCCATAGGTCCTTCATAAAAACCCTCCCTGCACAACTTAACACCAAGCGCGAGCCTTATGTCTCCATGCAACCACAATTGGGCCTTAGCACAAGTGATTTTCATGACTCACGATCTCACGAGTTAGTGAGTTGAAGACCCTTGACTCCTCTTTCTCCAAACATTGATACCTGAGATGCGATATGGGTATGGCTCCTCCTTGTTAGCACCTCTACAAGCGACCACTCGGCCAGGGCCTAACTCTAGCACCCCTCACAACTCGCAACTTTGTGAGTTGGAGTGTTGAGCCCTCATGCTCCTCCTTTGCAAAATGACCTCATGCTCCTCCTTTGCAAAATCCTGAAGCACGATAAGTCAACAATAGGTTGACTCCTTCCACGGTGACGCATGTACACCATCTAGCACCTACTTCCGCCTTTTATGTGCACTCTATATTTGGGCCACCTGTCAACCTCGCAGTCCCCACCTAGAGGACATGAAACGTATTTGCATGAGCCCTCGGTGCTTAGCACTTCGCGACTTTAGTGATCAAGGTACAACTCCTTCACCCTATGAAACCTTGATACATGATGTAGTGAGGCACCAAATCTCATGGCTCTCCTTCCTCCTCGATCGACGGTTCAGGTCGAATCGCGATCTCATGACTCGAGGGTTTGAAATGAAAAGAAATCCACCTCCCCACTCACTATACCCAAATTTGTGAGATGATCCAGATCTATGCCACCTGTCCTCCAGAATGGGAATGGACGGTCCTGATTCTTTCGGGACTTGATGAGTCCTCTTCCCTCTGTTGTTATGAGGTTTACACCTTGCACACCTTTTCTGGATCCAACGGCTCACGGCAACTCAACACTTCTCCTCGAAGTGTCTACACTGTAAATTTTATCTACTCTCCTATGTGACTTCCTCCTGCTATCTGGACATAGATTCCATGGTCCAGATCTTTCCTCCCAGTGTCGATCCAACGACAGTTGTAGCTCCCACCTGAGATTGTGCTTCTTCCTTCCCCTTGGAAGATTTTTTATGCTTGAAGGACTCGACCTTCGATGATTCTCTTGCAAGCCCAGTTCCCTTTGGATCTTGTCTGCGTTATAGAAACTCTTACCCTCCTGAGTTTTGTCAACTCATAAACCTCGAAAGGTTTTCTCTATGCGCACTCTTCATGCGCTTTCTCTTTTGAGCTTATGGACTTAGAACAAGTTGACTCTCGCACACTTCTTGTGCTGCTAAGATTTTGAAAAACTCATATTCGAGGCTATTTCTTGGAAAGAAATGCCTCACACCCTCCCAGCATCCTTCTACTCGATGCACACATTGCAGATCCTATAGGGTATTCAACAACCTAGTGAGTGTCTTCCCTATGACACTTCCCTTTTCTCAAAACTAAAAAAAAAGAGAGTTCTTCCTATGCACTCCTTGCACTCACTCGAAGCCCTCCTGACAAAGATTCTATAGAACCTCATACATTATATCTTCTCACTAAACTCAAAATAGAGTTCTCCTTTTGTGCACCCTGTGCATCCACTCAATGCCCTCTTGGCAGAGTCTCACAAAATTCTCAGAAATTTTGTCTTCCTTGTGCCCTCCTCTGCACAATCCTTCCTTCAAGGTGTTCATAAACCTTGAGGCATCCTCCTTGAGTCAATGAATTCCTCTGGTGTGCCCTCCTGGCATGTCTTTGTCTAAAATTCCACAGAATTCAGAGGTGCACTCTATGCATTGGCTTACAGAACCCGCAGTGCTTTGTCATGCAACTTCTTGCATGAAGCCACAAAGAACCCAGACCTAGAATCAAAGAACTCTAAACAGATATGAAAATCTATCTATCCCTACGAATGCACATCTAACATACATCTACAGCATGTCATAAACACATAAATACATTCATTCATGAACTCACAAACACATGAACAACAACATGCAGGAAAAACTGCTATGATTGTATTAATATGAAATGCCTCTTTACAATGTAATATTGGACTGCAACAAAGTCACGACTTCTTCTCTTCTTCCTATTCTCTCTATTCTTCTCTACAAACTTACCGAATCTACTACAGATACAAAGGATCCTTTTTAACAAAAGGGGGCTCCTCGAGCTCTTCCCTCCATCCTCAATAACTCTCATTAATTTACATTCAATTACGTTGAATGGTTGTATAGTCTGAATCATACCTAGATCTCGGCCTTACAACCATTTAAGGCAACCTTTATCTAAAGCCTGTGCACATGCATGGATTTTGGCTCTACCAACCTTACAACATTTAATACAAATTTGAAAAATTTGAAAAACGAGAGGGTTGCATCTTTCTCCTCCCATTGAATGAATTCTTGATGTGTTGGTTGGTTGGCGCGTAGCTGGCTTGGAGCAATGCTCCTGCATCATACTCCTCTGCTATGATAAATTCATGAGCTCCTTCTCATGAGCTTCCTTGCATCGTTGTTGAAATCCACCTGGATCCCAAATAGTTCTCTAGAGTTTTTCATCTGCTCCATCGCTTTGTTGTTGTTGTTGTTGCTTCTTCTTCTCTGTTGCTCTTGTAGGATTCCTTCTGCTCAACCTTCCTTTGCTGATTGCTTCTTATGTTGACCTCAACATCAGCCTCCTGATCTCCTCAATAACCTCATCCAGCTACTCCAATGGCTGGATCTTTGTATGAAGTCTTCTTTGTTTCACTTTTGTCTTCTCAATGGGTAGATCTACTCGATCTCCCCTATTATCTTTATCTCTCTTTGTGGCACTGAGTGGCCACTCTGTTGTAGACTCCAATTCTACAGTCCCTTTACCTTTTGACAGATCTTCTTTTGCTAGGTCTTCTTCCAGCTGCTCCCCAGACTGGTATGTTCCTCTATCTTCTTCCAACTTAGCCTATTGGATGTGTAAATTTTGCACCATCACCCTTCTCTCCAGGGCTTTCAATTCTTCACATAGACCAACAAAGTTTATGCTATCCACTTCCTCTTCTTCTTCTTCTTCTTCTTCTTCTTCTTCTGCAACTTCTAGTACTGCAGTGATCTTCTATTCAGCTTCTTGGCTGAAAATTTTGAGCCATTCTGTTGAATGCTCATCTTCTGCTCCTTGGGAAAACATCAGTGTCTGCTCCATTTCTTCCTCCATGACAGTTTCTTCTAGTTGTCCTCCTTCTGTTGTTGCATCTGCAACACATGCTCTGGCCTCAACTGGGATGCTTGGTAGGAACACTTCTATTCCTCCAATGATCATAATTCTCTTTTGATTCTCTCTTGTCATCACTCCTTGTTGATCGAAACTCTCCTCTGAGTTCATGAGACCTTCAGACAACTCATCTCTTTTCCCCTGCCCACCTAGAAATTTGGGAATTTTTTGCTGCCCACTTGGAAATATATGAGATCTAGTGATCCCATCTCATTGCCCACTTGGCAATCTGAACTTTCACCACTTCTCCTCTGGCAGTACGCGAGACCTTCTACTGATCTCTTCCCATTGCCCACTTGGCAACTTTAAATTCCACTTCTGCCCACCTAGTAGTTTATGAGATCTTCAGCTAATCTCATACCATTTCCCACCTGGCAATATGGATTTTCATTGCTCTCCTCTTGACAGTCTATGAGATCCTCCAATGATCTCATTCCATTGCCCACTTGGCAATTGGAAAATTCATCTCTACCCTCCTGGGAGTTTATGAGACCTGAAACTAATCTCTCTTCCTCATCACTAAGATTCTTCCCAGTCTTTGGTTCACAGATGCAAACCAACTTTGTGTCACTGAGGTTTTCAACATACCTCAGCCACTTCCTCAACTCTTGTCGTTGTTTCCTAGCCAACAACTCCTTGACTAGCCACTTCACCCTCTTCTTTATGGGCCATTCATACACCCAATGTGTCCTTGCATCCTGTTTCATATTCAATGCAAGCTGCTCCATTCTCACTCTTATCTCAGCGAGTTCTTTGTCAATCTCTTCTTTAGTCATCTACTGGTGGCCTCCTCTTCCACCACGCTCATGGCCTTCAGTCGCCATTTTCTTCCTGTTCTTTTCTTCCCTCTTGGAAAACTTGTTTCTATCACTCTGCAACCGTGAGTGCTTCTAGCCTTTCCTATAGTCCTCCTGACTACCTATTGACTATTGTGCACCTTGCAACAATCATCACAGAGATTCAACACTTTGTCTCCCTTTTCCTCTAGATCCCTCTGCCTGCAATATATAGACAAAATAAGGCTCTGATACCAACTTGATGTGTATCAGACTTCTCCTTTTCCTCTAGCTCCATTTTCCTGAAATATACAGACAAAATCAGGCTCTGATACCAAATGATGGCAAGACCCCTGACCCTCAGGCTGAGATCTACTCAGGATTGTTCTTCCATCACCTCGAGCCGAATCAACTCCCTTGGGTCCCTATTGGAACCTCACGAATTCGATCCACAGTTCCTTCGTAAAAACCCACCCTGCACAACTTAACACCAGGCGCGAGTCTTATGTCTCCATGCGACCACAACCGGGCCTTAGCGCACATGCTTTTCATGACTCACGATCTCGCAAGTTAGTGAGTTGAAGACCCTCAAGTCCTCTTTCTCCAAACACTGATACCCGAGATGTGATACAGGTATGGCTCCTCCTTGTTAGCGCCTCTACAAGTGACCACTCGGCCATGGACTAACTCTAACACCCCTCGCAAATCGCAACTTCACGAGTTGGAGTGTTGAGCCCTCGTGCTCCTCCTTTGCGAAATCCCTAAGCACGATAAGTCAACAATAGGTTGAATCCTTCCACGATGACGTGTGTATGCCACCTAGTGCCTACTTCCGCCTTTTATGTGCGCTCTATATTTTCACCACCTGTCAACCTTGCGGTCCCCACCTAGCGAACATGACATGTATTTGCATGAGCCCTCAGCGCTTGGCACTTCACGACTTTAGTGATCAAGGTGAAACTCCTTCACCCTTCAAAACCCCAATACACGATGTAGTGAGGCACCAAATATCATGACTCTCCTTCCTCCTCGATTGACAGTTCAGGTCGAATTGTGATCTCACGACTCAGGCGTTTGAAACACAAAGAACTCCGCCTCCCCGCTCTCAATACCCGAATTCGTGAGATGATCCAGATCTCTGCCACCTCTCCTCCAGAATGGATGGTCCTGATGGTTTCGAGACTTGATGAGTCCTCTTCCTTCTGTTGTTACGAGTTTTAAACCTCGCACACCTTTTCTGGATCCAAGGACTCACGACAACTCGACACTTCTCCCCAAAGTGTCTCCACTATCCGTTTCAGCTAATCTCCTGCATGACCTCCTCTTTCTGTCTGGATGTAGATTCAATGGTCCATATCTTTCCTCCCAGTGCCGATCCAATGACAACTGTAGCTCCCTCCTAAGATTGTTCTTCTTCCTTCCCCTTCGAATATTTTCGATTCTTGAAGGACTCGACCTTTGATAATTCTCTTACAAGCCTAGTTCCCTTTGGATCTCATCTGTGTTATAGAAATGCTTCCCCTCCTTAGTTTTGTCAACTCAGAAACCTCGAAAGGTTTTCTCTGTGCGCGCTCTTATTACACTTTCTCTTCTGAGCTTATGGACTTAGAACAAGTCCACTCTCGCACACTCCTTGTGTTGCTAAGATTTCGAAAAACTTAGATTCGAGACTGTTTCTTGGAAAGAAATGCCTCACGCCCTCTTGGCGTCCTTATGCTCGATGCACAACTTGCAGAGCCTATAGGGTATTCAACAACCCGGTGAGTGTCTTCCCTGTGACACTTCCCTTATCTCAGAACTTGAAAAAAAGAGAGTTCTTCATGTGCACTCCTTGCACTCGCTCGATGCCCTCCTGGTAGAGCTTCTATAAAACCTCAGACGTTTTGTCTTCTCACTGAACTCGAAATAGAGTTCTCCTTCTGTGCACCCTGTGCATCCACTCAATGCCCTCTTGGCAGAGTCTCACAGAATTCTTAAAAACTTTGTCTTCCTTGTGCCCTCCTCTGCACAATCCTTCCTTCAAGGTTTTCAACAACCTTGAGGCATCCTCCTTGATTCAATGACTTCCTCTGGTGCGCCCTCCTGGCACATCTTTTTATGAAATTTTGCAGAATTCAAAAGTGCACTCTATGCATTGGCTTACAGAACCCTCAGTTCTCTATCATGCAACCTCTTGCATGAAGCCACAAAGAACCCAGACCTGGAATCAAAGAACTCTGAACAGATAGTGAAAATCTATCTATCCCTGCAAATGAACATCTAACATACATCTACAACATATCATAAACACATAAAGACATTAATTCATGAACTCACAAACAGATGAACAACAACATGAAGGAAAAACTGCTATGATTGTATTAATATGAAATGCCTCTTTACAATGTAAGCTCGGACTACAACAAAGTCATGGCTTCTTCTCTTCTTCCTATTCTCTCTATTCTTCTCTACAGACTTACCGACTCTACTACAGATACAAAGGATCTTTTTTTACAAAAGGGGGCTCCTTGAGATCTTCCCTCCATCCTCACCAACTCTCATTAATTTACATTCAATTACATTGAATGGATGTCTAGTCTAAATCAGACCTAGATCTTAGACTTACAACCATTTAAGGAAACCTTTATCTAAAACCTTCGCACATGCATGGCTTTTGGCACTACAAGCCTTGCAACATTTAATACAAATTTTCAAAATTTGAAAAACGAGAGGGTTACGCCTCTCTCCTCCCATTGAATGCACACTTGATGTGTTGGCTGGATGGTGCATAGATGGCTTGGAGCGATGCTCCTACATCATTTTTCAAAGGATCTTGGTTGCTATCCCTCCTGATCTTGACCAAGTGAGGAAATTTGGACCTTTGGCACCTTCCTTTGCATTCCTCTGAACACTTCACAACTTCAGACTTAGAAATTTTTCTAAGTCACTCTCATGCACCTATAGTGCTTGGTCACCTTGATACTTTAAATTTCTTGATAAATTTTCTTGCACTCCTTGCACTCTCCAGAATTAGTCTCTCTGACACTCCAACTGAGTGTAGGCCCAATGCACACCTTGCACGGGTTTGTTCTCAAACTTTTCTCTCCACTGAGAAATTGTTCACTTCTTGTACTCCCTCTACAATGTTTCATGTTATCTCTTTTGATATTATGATTCAGACTCGACTCGACCTTCACACAACTTGCAGGCACTATGCACTCCTTGCACCAGAGCTCTGAGAAGAGAAACAACTGAAACTTATGGAACATTAAAATTTTACACATTTAACTATAAAAAGCATTATCAAGCACATAAAGAAAATAAAATAGAGAACATGACATTCACTCCATGAACTCATAAATAAGTAACACCATGCATTTGGAATCAAACCTTTTGTTCTTGTATTCATTCAACAAAGTATGTACATGGACTCATACAATTGTCAGCAGCTTCAACAACCTTAACAATGAGATTCAACAGTAATAATAAGCTACAACAGTCTCATTTGGGCATAGTTTACATATATTTATACACGAGTAAATTCTTGAGCCTTCCCTCCAGAATACCTTAGTGTTATTCTATCACAATTAAAACATTCATCTACTAAGGCCTATTACAATGAATGATAATTTACAAACTAGATAAGAGATGAGCTCGAAATCTATACAATCCTATAGATAATTAAGGTGATTACAATCTATGGCGATCCTATACAATGGCTCAATCCTTCAAATATTAAAAGATATTTAATTACAATGTTCCAAAATATCAAAATGATGTTCTCTCCTTAGAATTCAAAATGGTTTGAAATGTGCATGTTGGTGCTGAGTTGTCCTCCACTCGGCCTCCTTTGGTGTTGATGGAAATGCTCCTGCATCATACTCCTCTAGACAAAATATTCATGGAATCATGTCCATGATATCTTGCATTTTTTTTCCATGTCTCTAAATATCAAGTTCAACTACCCAACTAGCATCCTCTGCTGTTTGGTCTTTCCACTTCACTAGGTATTCAAAATAAGTCTTCCTCCTGGTCTTCCTACCAATCATTTGATCTAGAATTTTCTCCATATGTGGCTTCTTTGCTGTGGGCATCTAATTCTCCCACTATATCTCCTTTTTATCATATGATTATCCTATATCATCCATCATGTAAGGGTATAGGTCTACAACATTGAATATTGTTGATATTCCAACATTTTCTGGCAGCTCAATTTCATAAGCGTTGGAAGAAAATTTTCTGAGGATTCTACATGGTCTTATCTTCTTCATATTTAATTTTTTATATGTTCCCATTGGGAAAATTTCCTTCCTCATATGTGTTAAAACTTTATCTCCAACCTCGAAATGAACCTCTCTTCTCCTCTGATCAATGTGGCTCTTGTACTTCTGACTGTTATCATGTAACTTCCCTTTTATCTGATCGTGTAGCTTCTGCATTTCTGCAACAAAGTCTTCTACTCCTTCAATTCATAACTCATCATGTACCAAATTTATTAACTCCAAAATTCCTCTCAGATGCATTCCATACATTATCGAAAATGGACCTTTTACAGTTCTTTTGTTCGGTGAATCATTATAAGAAAAATCTGCTTGGGGCAGAATTTGATCCCATTGACTATGATGTTCAGTGACCAAACTCCTCAACAAATTTCCCAAACTCTAATTTACTACCTTAGTTTGTCTATATGTTTGAGGGTGATATGTTGAACTGAAGGACAATTCTCTCCCTAGATTCTTCACAGAGTTCTCCAAAAGTGTCCCACGAATTTGGTATCTCTGTATCATACTATACTTCTTGGCAAGTCTTGTAATCTCACAGCCTCCTTGAAAACAAAATTGGCTATGTGAGTAGCATCAATGGTTTTCTGACATGGTATGAAATGTGCCATCTTTGAGAACTTTTCAAAAAATAAAAATATGGAATCACTCCTCCTCTGGGTTATTGGTAATCCCAACACAAAATCCATGCTTATGGCATCCCACAGCCTGTTTGGAATAGGAAATGGCTATTACACACCAGTTTTTTATTGTTTCCCTTTGGCATACTGGATGACTCTACATTTTTCCATGAATTTCTTCACATCAGACCTTATACCTAGCCAATGGTATGAATAACTCAACTGTGCATAAGTCTTATCATGGCCAAATTGTCCAACCAATCCTCCACTGCGTTTTATTTCAACAAGTTGTCTCTCATTGAGCATTTCATAATACATAATTGGCTTCCCTTGAACAACAATTCATCCTGGATCAAATATTCCATCCATTGGATTTTTTCCCTTAGCAAAGGGTTTTCACATGCTTTTTAAGCCTCCTTGAAATATGGATCTTCTCAATACATCCCCTTAAGGTGTTGAAACCCTAAGGTCCCCACTTGGAATTCCTGCATAATCAAACATCTCCTGCTCAAAGAATCAATAACTTTGTTAGTGCTACTACTAATGTTCTTAATGAAAAATATGTTTTTTGCATGAATTCTACCCATTTAGCATGTCTTTGGTTCAACTTCTCTTGTTTGGTTATGAATTGTAAAGCCTGATTGTCACTGTACAAGACAAAATCCTTCGGAATGAGGCAATGCCTCCACTTTTTCAGAGCTTGTATTACAACATAAAACTCCTTGTCATACATTGAGTACTTCCTCTTAGTTACATTCAGCTTCTCACTGAAATAAGAAACATGCTTATTGTCTTCACTCAAGACTTCACCAATAGATACTCCACTTGCATCACATATCAGTTGAAATGTCTTCTTGAATCTGGAAGAACTAGAATTAGTTGTTCTATTATATTCTCCTTCAATACTATGAAGCCTTTTTCATCTTTTGTTGTCCAATTAAAGGATCTGTTCTTTTTCTTTACAGTTTCTAGTATGGGTGCACACATGTTACTGAAATTCCTGATGAATTTCCTATAAAAAATTGCTAACCCATGAAAACTTCTTACATCAATCACGCTCCTTGGAGAAGGCCATTCTATGATTTCCTTCACATTCTATGGATCCATCTTCAACTCATTTGAAGAGATCACAAAACCCAATTATATGAGTTATGTCTTCATAAAATAACATTTCCTCATATTTATCAGCAACTTCCCTTGCTGCAACCTTCTCAAGACTAGTTTTAAGTGCCTCAAATGTTCTCCTTCAGTCTTACTGAAAACTAAAATGTCATTTAAATACACAATTACAAACTTAACAATGAAATCCTTGAGTACTTCATTCATCAATCTCATGAATGTGCTCGGGGTATTTTTTAATCCCAATGGAATAAAAAGACACTCATACAATCACTTATTCATCTTGAATGTTGTCTTCCATTCATCTCCTTCTCTCATTCTTATCTAATGATAACCACTATTCAATTTTATCCTGGAAAAATCATTTTCTCCACTCAAGCAATCCATCAAATCATCCATTCTAGGTAAAGGGAATCTATACCTAATGGTTATATTATTGATGGCCCTTGAATAGGTGTACATTCTCCATCCTCCATCTTTCTTTGTACTTAACATAGTTGGTACTGCACATGGAATCAAACTTTCGCTGACCAAACCTTTATCCAACAACTCTTGGACCTGATTCTTCACCTCTTCATTCTCTTGAGTTGTCAACTAATACTCTGCTTTATTTGGAAAACTTTCTCCTGGAATAAGGTCAATGTGATGAATGATACTCCTGATGGGAAGTAAATAATGAGGTAATTCATCCACCACGATATCAATAAAATTATCCAATAACTCTTGAATCTCTGCAGGAAGATCATTCATAGAAGTGTTCGCAAGGATGACTCTAAGCTTCCTCACCACAACAAACTACATTTATTGTTCCTTCTTGACTTCGTTCAATATTTCCTTCCCACTGATGAGATCTAGGCTAGGACTAGCTTCTTCCTTTATTCCCTTATCTTCTATTGGAAGTAACATGTTCTTACAACCATTCTTTTCAAGGGTGTAAGTATTTTCCCTTCCATCATGTATGAGATATATACCATATTTCCATGGTCTTCCCAACAAAACATGGAAAACATCCATGGGTATGGCATCACACAAACTCTCATCTCTATAACCTCCTATCTTAAACTCAACTTTACTCTGTCAACTTACCATCACTTAGTGTCCCTTCTGCAACCAAGATACTTTGTACGAGTTTGGATGTTAGTTTTATCCAACTCCGTATTTTCCACCATTTCTATGGATACCAGATTATCAGTACTCCCACTATATATGATTACTTTGCATACCCTATCTTTGGTTTTGCAAGAAGTCCTGAACAGATTGTTCCTTTGAACTAGCTCCTTTTCCTCTTTCTCTATTTTTATGAGAACTTTCCTCATCATGAGGGATCTTCCATCTTATTTTTTTTCTTCATCCACATTCCTAGTATGTTCTTTAGAAATTTGATCTTCTTCATCTTTCTTCTTTTTAGGACATTCCAAAGACGTATGCCCTGTATTTTCATAGGCATAACATTTCACTTCTCCTCTTCTCCCTCTTTCTCTTGCTCAAGGAAAAGATTTTCTGTCACCATAGTGTCCACCTCTGGAACTTCCTCATTTTTATTTATAACTATGATACTTTTCATCCTTAGTTTTGGGTTTTTGGAACTTCTCTCGGGCAATTCCTCTGCCTCTGTTTGGAGTTTCCCCCCTATTTTGTTGGCTTTGCTTCCTAGCCAAATTTTCCTCTACTTTTAGTGCCACTTGATAAGTATCCTCCATAGTTCTTACTATAATCATGTTGATTTCATCTTGAATCTCATACCTTAGTAAATTTATATACCTGGTAGGTTTTTCTTCATCGTTCTCTCGATGACCTGCTCTAATGTTCAACCTGTAAAATTCTTCAATGTACTCCTTCACTGACAAGCATTTCTGTCTTAGGTTCTATAATTTCCTAAGCAAATTTATATGATAGTCTTTGGTATTAATTTAGATTTTAACTTAGCTACCATTATATCCCAAATTTAGGTTTTGGACTTACCGTTGCATCTTTTGACATCTTGCAATTTTTCATGTTAGCTCCTCCATTTTTCTTTCACTTAGAGTCAGTTTTTAGTCAAGATATGGTCCATGTGTCCAAATGTGAAAATTCAGGTACGTAAAAGTAAAGGGGTCGAATTCAGCAAGTGGTCGGTTTCCCCTTGGAATCGAGAAGGGATTTTAGAGTCGAAAACATGCGTAAATGGTACATGTATGTCTTTCCCAGAGGGTCAAGTCCTGTTAGAGGTTAGTCTCTACATGCCCTAGGTCGAGTCAAGTAGTTAACGAAGGTCACATCGACAAGTGAAAAAAAACTATTATCATCTCATTATGAAGGTCGAGGGAATGAAAAAGAACGATGTTCGTATCATGTATGCTCTGCAACCCTCATCTCATGCACCTTACACGTGGGGATGTGCCATGGAAAATATGAAATTTGATTTGAAACATCCAGTTTCCATGAACTCACTATTCTTTGGCACGATTCCTCCTTCCACTCGATCTGTTATAAATCCCAGATGTTTTGCGCCCATGTTGTTCACGAAATCAGATTCAGGTTGTGTCTGTAAGTTTTCTCGTAGTCCGAGGTCGATCGAATTCTCCATTTTGGGAATCCACCCAATATAATGTTGTTCGACAACACAGGTATTCCAACAAAGGACAAACACCTTCAGTAACCACTCACATAACCAGATCAAAGATCAACACATCGATTTTTTGCGTGGTAAAACTCCTATGGGGAAACATCCACGGCCCCAGCCAACGTGGCCACTTGGAGAAGTTTATTAATGCAAAGAAAAATATTACAGAGAGATTTTACAAGAGAGTTTCTCACAATCGATCATCGACAAATAACCCTCCATGCTCTTTAAATAGAGATCATGGACCAATCAGATGTTAAGCCACAGATCAATGGCCATTAAGATCAAGGAGAGTATGAACCGTCGGATCACTCTATGTCGGGAACATATCGTGACCGTCGGATTTCATAACTACAAATGCATACTAATGCATACTAAAGAAAACACTTTTACCTAACGACATATTAGACCAAGTAGATCTTAACTAAATCCTAAGTGTCTAAATATCCTAACATCCCCCCTTAAGAACAACTTGGGATAGGATTGAAGTATTTACAATAATGACACAATAGGAGAAGGAAGGAGGCATTAGAGCCTATCCCCCCTTAATGAGAACTTCTTGAACTCCTAACATAGATCAAAGTTTGGAAAACTTCACTTCTATAAGAGAGTTTGTGAAAATGTCTGCAACTTGATCTTCTGTAGGGCAAAAGAGCACTTCAATAACTTGATCATGAATGAGCTTTCTGATGAAGTGCATGTGTAGCTCGATGTGTTTGCTACACTGATGTTGAATTGGGTCTTTGGCGAGCTTGATGGCACTCTGATTGTCACACCAAAGGATGGTCGGATGTTGGTGCTGGAATCCAAACTCTGAAAATATCTGTCGAAGCCACAGGGCTTCCTGACTTGCATTTACCGCTGCTCGGTACTCTGCTTCTACTAAAGAAAGTGCAATAGCTTGTTGTTTCTTACAGGCCCAAGTGGCAGGTCCTGAACCAAGGCTGAAAACATAACCTACAGTAGACTTCCAATCATCGGGTTCGCCAGTCCAATCTGAATCAGTGAAACCAACCAATAAGGGAGTCCCCCCTAAACTATAATGTATCCCACACTGAACTGTACAACGAACATAGCGAAGTATCCTTTTAGCTACTTTCCAATGACTTTCATGGGGTGTTTTCATATATCAGGAAACAAGACCAACAACAAAGGAAAGATCAGGATGGGTATGAGTCAAGTATAAGAGGCTACCAACTAACTGACGATACAGGGTGGCATGAACTTCAGGAGAAGTACAGGTGGTAGAAAGCTTGACTCCAGACTAGAAGGGAGAAGGGGTTGTTTTACAACCGTCCATGTGAAAGCGATGAAGAAGGTCACAAGAATACTTAGACTGGGAAAGAAAAATTCCTTCATTGGTTTGCAAAACTTGGAGGCCAAGGAAATAGTGCAAAAAGCCTAATTTTGTCATTTCAAATTTCTTCTTAAGGTTGGTTTTCACATGGTTTAAAAGTTTTGAGTCACTACCA
>ML784602.1:240519-251212 GCA_009831015.1 Picea engelmannii
CCTCAAGTTTTTCACTCTAAAAAGGGATTGGGCCTAGAGATATTTGATCCCTATAGGAGCTTGATAGATCCAGTGTATAAGTAATTTCATTAACAAAAATTGAAGTTATATTTTAAATGTAGATATGAGAATCTAAATTATACTCAATAATAAAAGAACACATCTTAACCAATTATTTTCTAAATATGGTCAAAATATAGGAAATAAAATGTTAGCATGATTTCTCTACATCCTATATGCATGTGTTTCTAGAAATCGTCCATACAATTGGTGTAACTGATTCCTAAAGATTCATAAGGGAATTGCAATATGGAGATCATGAAGCATTTATAGTTGAGGGCCTTTGTAATTATTTACTCACAATATCAGTAACATGCAATCATTGTGACCACTGAGTAGGATTTTTAGATCCATAACTTCCATCTCTGTATCCAAATCATCTTTTATATCACCTTCCATGGCTTCACGAAATAGATCTATAGGAAGAGAGGGATCTTTTCGTGTCTTTTGAATCTTGGAATCCTTTGGAACAGACATGGGAAAGTGAGACCTGAGACCCTTGAGGTGTTCTATTCTCTGATCGACTTGCCAAGGGATGATTCTAGATATTCTCTTCTCGATTGTCATCGAGAATTTCAAGGCTATTTCTTGAGAAGGGGGTTTTTATTTGATCCAAATGGGGTGTTAAGTACCTATACCAGATCTAAAAATATACTTCAATAAGACCAAGAATAAACCATAAACCATTCACCATAACATGAACACAACAATAGAGAAAACCCTTGAGGTAGGGTAACACTATATATTATTCCTTACGGAAGGAATGCACTCCTCAAGCAAACCTTGCTTGTTACAATGACAATATTCTTCACTATGATTCATTACATTTCTTATACTTCTTTATATATATTTCTCTATCTCTTAGGAACCTTCTAGAGAGCCTTCTCACATTTATTACATCCAACTACCATAGTGAGATTTTATTAAGATAGTGGACGTAGTCCACCTTACATTGAATGAACACATTCTCACATATTAAATGACTTCCACTAATAACACATAACTACATTCCCATTGGGTACTTCCCTCGGTACCCCATATTAACTCCCTAGGTATACTATATTCCACCCCCCTTCACATGTTTCATCCTCGAAACATGAGAAGAAGCCATACAATATGATCGACTAAGCATTGTAGGCAATTGGTACCAAGTACAACCATCCATCCATCCCAATGGAAGTCGAACATGATGTCTATCTGCAACCTTGCCACCCTGATATTTATCTGCATCATGTCGGGGTTTCCATGAGATTGTTTCTATATCTTGAGCTCTTCCTGCAGTGTCAGTATTCCTCCATGCACCTCTTGATCGATTTCCTGTTTGATGCCCTGCTAGTGCATAAATATTTTGATGCACATGCCCTTGCCTTGATGACTGTTGTGTCTCTATATGATGTGGATGGTGATATAGAACAAATGTAGGTATCTGTTCTTTTTTCTTCAAATCTGTAACCCTTTGTGCCTTTGATTCGATGACTTCCTTAGCTTCTTGATTATGTCCTCCTTGTAGTTTTGCTTCATCTTCTTTTGTAGACTCTGCCTCTGATTCAACTTTAGACTCGACAATAACTTCTTTGCTATCTTCCATGGGCCCATCTTTCTTACTAAGAGACACATCCTACAATGTGATTTTCTTTTTCTTGTACCACAAATTCAAAAACTTCTTTTTCACATTAATATTAATGGTACCCACTGATTCTATCCAAGGATATCCCAAAACAATATTCAATTTATCCATATCCATAGCACAAAAATCTGAATGCAACACATATTTATCCATGGTATTCTTCAAATATTTAAAAAATTGAACATTTTCACCCTCAACCTGTGTGATTTGAATATTCTTTATTGGAACTTGCAATCTATTAACCAACTGAAGATTGATAAAATTATGCATGCAACTAGGGTTAATAGAAACAATGACATTTTCTTTATGGAAACAACCATGAATCTGTAATATAGATTTTTCACATGAAAATAAACTCTTGGTGATGTATTTATCCGTACTCTTTGTATGATACCACTTGTCTAAAAGTAATTTTTCAAGTGCTTCCTCAGAAAGCAACATCCACTCAGAATGGTGAAATGATTTCCACCATTTGAGAGCATCACCTTTGAAACCTCGGTCTACAAAAGATTTCCATTTCCCTTTTCATTCTAACTTGTGGAACTTTAAGAAGTCTTCAATAATAATACCATCATATTTTCCTGTAAAAGACATCTTGCCTGGAAAAAATATTCAACAAAAACTAGGGTTTTAAAACAACTTACAACATAAAATTGCGGCTTTTTCCGGAAAAACCCTGAAAAACTATTGAATGTAAAATGCTCATAACTTTACTTCTCGGACTTCGTTTAGGCTGATGTTTTTTTTTTAAATTGGGTAATTTTTAGAGAGGAATTAAAATAATCATTTCTTTTTCCCAAATTCATCTTGTAAAGATTAATATATGAACCTGAAGTGTGCCTCCCTCTTTTTCTTCCCTAGAAACATTCTGAAAAAAAAAAAAAAAATTTCTTTCATTCTTTGGCCAATGAAAGTGCTCTGATACCACTTGTTAAGAATATTAATATATATACAAATATAATCACCACAAATACTAAATACACAATAGAGCCATAGATAAATATAGAAGAAACCACACTTTATTATTACCAAGCCCTTGAGGTAGGGCAACACCATACAATGGATCCTATTATGGAAGGGATCCTCTCCTGTTCACTTGCCTCTTCGAGGGGGCATCCTCCTATTGAGATACAACTCATAATACAATAATTCTCTTCATGTCCCATTACATTGCTTGAACCCCTTTATATAGTGCTACCATCACTTAAGAACATTCTAGAGGAGGAATCTTATAGAAGTAGAACCTTCTAAGAAGTCATCTTACATTTATTATATCTAACTACGCATTTATTATATCTAAGTACCATAGTGGGTCTTATTTAATAATATAGTGGACCTAGTCCACCTTACACTGAATGGCCTCCACTATTATCACCATGGGTCCTCTGGCCCCCCACTAGTACCTCTCTAGCTACCTAACGCATTCAACCACAATAAAGAATATTTCTCCTATGCCCCAATTTGGGTGCACTTGTGTTCACTTTCCCATGAATATTGGGAGGAAGAGATTTTGGCTGGGAGTGGGAACACACTTGGCACTTTTGTCAAAATAAATAAGTCCACTAAGAAAGGGAGGTACAGAATATACACCATAACATTAATCTACATGAATGTATAAATGCCAATTCTTGAGTCAATAAGCCTCAACTATTAGGATATCAAGTGGGTTCAAACCTTGGACTATGAATTCATACCCTTCTACTATCGACATTAACATAAGCATGACCATAATTTTAGGGATTCCCCCCTGATCAATCCCTCCAATGCCATCGAAATTGAAGGTTATCTCAAATTATGGTTTTGTCATGGTTCCATCTAGGCATAGAGAAATTAGATGTCCACCCCATGTAGTATAACTAGGGAGGTAATATGGGGTACCGAGGGAGGTACCCAATGGGAATGTAGTTATGTATTATTAGTGTAAGTCACTTAATATATGATAATGTGGTCATTCAATGTAAGGTGGACTAGGTTCACTATCTTAATAAAGGCCCACTATGGTAGTTGGATGTAATAAATGTGAGAAGGATATCTAGAAGGTTCCTAGGAGATAGAGAGATATATATAAAGAAGTATAAGAAATGCAATGAATAATAGTGAACAATATTGTCATTGTAACAAGCAAGGATTTCTTGAGGAGTGCATTCCTTCCTTAAGGAATAATATATGGTGTTACCCTACCTCAAGGGTTTTCTCTATTCTTGTGTTCATGTTATGGTGAATGGTTTATTATTGGTCTTATTGAAGTATATTTTAATATATGGTATAGGTATTTATTGGTCTTATTGAAGTATATTTTAATATATGGTATAGGTATTTAACAAGTGGTATCAGAGCACTTTCCTTGGCAGACATTGTGGGCAAATATGTTTTATTTTTGCGCGCGCTGAGTGAACTTATTCTTTGAGGACACTTTATTGCAAGTGATCCAGATTATTATACTATCTGTCGTTGATTATGATTAGGAGGCATTATGGATGATATTATATGTTATTTTGATGTATTGACTTAGACATGTTCTATTGACTTGGTTCTCCTGAGTGTTCAAGATTATGGACCTAGAGGATGCAGAGGCATCGATGAAACCATTGGACTCTAGACTGAGTCAGGGAGTGGACAATTGGGTTTTGATTGTTGTATATATGACCTATGTACATCTAATTATATGTTATGATTATGGATTTTATTTCTAACATGATTCGTTGATGATGCAGGCTGATAATAGCTTTCGGACCAGACACACATGTGGAGTAGAGGGATCATGAAAGACTACCAAAGACATTGAGGGACAGGTGTGGACAACATCCCTGCCACAACCTACTAGCACTCCTGTCGTCACTCGAGCTGTAGGTTAACAATTACCTAGTGTGAGAAGACCCACGATGCCCTGAGGGTAGACTACGATAGTCGCTCACGATGATTCTAAGGGGTGTGCAATAAGGCAGGGGACTTATTCCTTAGAGGCCCTTAGTCTCGCACAAGATCACCTGACGGAGTATTGACTCCAGGGTTTTTTATGTCTACCAAGTCAGTCAAGAGGCGAGTGGAACCTTTGGATCACATAGTGCGTCCTGAAGGGAACATCGCACAAGGAAAACAAAATGAGGTGAGTCACACCCTTGGAGCATGTAGTGCATCCTGAAGGGAATGTCGCACAAGGGAAATAGAATGAGTTGAGTGGCACCCATGGAGAATGTAGTGTATCCTGAAGGGCACGTCATGCAAGAGAAACAAAATGGGGCGAGTGGCACACTTGGAGCACCTAGTGTGTCTTAAAGGGCACATCACATTGTTAACTAATAAGTGATTAAACCTAGATGGCCTTAAGACAAATAATGTGATAAGAAAGATTTAAAAACAATTTCCCTAATAAAATGTCGCCTAGCATTCGAAATTAAAATCTAGGTCTAAAGTAATACTTGTGGTAAAAAATAAAAATAATAATAATCATCATTAAACATGTGACAAAAAGAGGGTAAGAAACTCAATTAAATTATTAAAATCAAATTATTGAGGGATTTAAAATTTTAAAAGGGAATTGATTGTTTGTCTACCTATGCTAAGTAAAAATTTTAACTAAAAAGAAAAAGGGAAAATCCTACACTTGCTAATTTGAGTTTTAGATAAAGAGGGAAAGAGGGAAATTTAAAAGAATTAGGAAATTAAGGGAAAAAGGGGGAAACATAAGGAAAAAGTAGAATGGCTAACTTAGCAAGGAATCTTTCCTTTAATAACTTTCTAAATTGAACTCAACTAGTAAATTAGTAAGGGGGCAAGTCATTAAAATGTGTAAGGGAATATGGGGACACCTAGGAGCGATTTTAGGAATGATTTTAGGTGGGTGAGAGAAATAGGTGTAATCAAATAATTAATGTTAATTTTTGGTGCAACGAAGGGGATAGGTGACATATGTACGGGGAGGATTTTTCTGAATTAACTTATCAAAAATTAAATTAAATGAGAATTTGGGAAAGAAATGACTTAGAAACTCTATATAAAGCAAGGAGGAGGAGGAGGATGGAGCTCTAGCTTGATGTGTAACATTACGCTGCAGAATTTTTTACTTGACTGACTTGTTTTGTGGGAGTTGGGATACCCAGCTCGGTGAGGAGTGGTAGTTCAGCCTTGCGATGCGAATTGAGAGATAGTTGTTCTCTGGTTAGTGTGTGTGGCCCCTTTACGGCTCGGGGGGGTAAGGGGGAAGAAGAGTACCCCTAGCGTTGGCTGGAAGGTACCGGTGAAGTCTCATTGGTCAACAAGCAGGAGTTGCACGGATCACGCGGGACAACGAATCAGAGCGGTCACCTTGGGATACGGTACGCATGCTTTTATTTTTCACGGTAGATTACTATTGATCTTATGCTTCATTTCTGTCATTTTAATTGTGTAAAGAAAGTGGTTTACTTAGCATTTTAATCGAGAACCTAAAATCACCATAGCCTTAAGCTCGCTCCTTGAATTGATTCCCTTGGCAATCGATCCCTGAATATTGTGATTGTCTTATTGGTTTTATTGATATATTGTGAAGAGTTTGTGCTTTATACTTCATCCTCATCCCTGGATCATCAATCCACCCTTTAGCAGACAGTCAGGAGCAGGATCGACGATCGTCACCTCGATGTTAATAGACCTATAGATCCTAATGCCCTGTTTTTTTGTGTGTGGATGATGAGAGAAGGATGTTTTTCCGAGTCGTCTACCCCTGTTGATTGATTCGAGGCTGAATGATTGTCTTGCGCCTACTTGTGTTGGGATATATCTGCATTATGTTGATTTATCTGTGATCGAATAGTCTCTATGCTTGTTGATTATCTCTGTGTTATGTTGATTTATATTTGATCGAATAGTCTTTGTGCTTGTTGATTATCTCTGCATTTTTATTGATAAATCCCAACACCTTGTTGGTATCATCTCTGCGATTTTAGATGGTGAATCCTCGTTCTTCTTTAATACATCGAATGCAATTTTGTCATCATTTGACTGCGTTTTCATTCTCCTTTTTTTTGTTGCAATTCCCTTTACATTTGACTACAATCTACCTAGTGACTGCGATTTACATTGATTGTCATCGATTTTTATATATGACCAATTTTTAAATTTTTTCGCACAGAATTTATGTGGCCATTTCACACAGCCAAAATTTAAAGTTGTTCACAATGCGAGTTTAATGTCTACTGATAGCAATTTTATGCGTATCATGTGACTACAAATTCAATGCTGACAACAGATTTTTATTACGGGACTGCATTTTTATCCTGAGCTTGACTGCATTTTTTTTACACTATACTTTTGCTGCGATTTGTATTGGCTGTCTCCCTATCTCTTTTGCCAGCCTGGACTTTTCCTTTATTTGGGCATTCACCAATCCTTGCACCAACAATAGCTTTGTGCATTGGATATTGGGACCACGAGTTACCTGAAGTTGGTGACTGCCATTGATTACATTGCCATCATTTTTACAGTCTAGACAACGTTAATCCCTGCGTATTGTTTTACACAACCTCCTCTGGTGTTAATGGGCAATGACCTCCTTACTTTTGTAAACAATAACCCCACGAACTTCCTGGGGAGAAAATCATGCTTGAAAGAGTCTCCTTATTGATTGAGCAACGAATTTATTGCGTTTGATGCTGTGAGTGAGAGAATTTGGTTGTTGCATTTTGATCACTGTGCTTAACAACTTCTACGTTTTCCCTGCATCTGGATTGATAAATAACATTAACGTTTTTATCTGCAATTTTTTTTTCTTATAACTGGCGAATTTCACTCTACAATTTCATACTTGACTGTGATTCCACTCTGCAATTTCTATACGTATTGACTGGCAATTTTACAGCAATTAAATAGACTGCAGTCTAAGCACATATTTAGACTTCGTTCAACACATATATAGGGGGCGTTTTCTACTTATATCTGGTTTGCGTTTAATAAATTGACAGATTCGGATTATGTGTCAATTGATTTTAGACAACGTTGATAGACAACAAAATTGTAGTTAAATTATGGATGTTACCTTCCAGTCGATTTAAGGTTAATGTACAGTGAATTCATACATCTCATTGAGAACGAGTGTACCAGGGAATGACCGAAAAATTATAGTATTACTGTGCAAGGAATTTTGATAGACAAAGAGTATTATAATTGCAACCAGATAGCGATTTTCTATCAGATAGTGCCTCAAATATTTGACTGCAATTTACACCCTTTAACTGGGATTTTACATGTACATATGGACCGAATTTAGATATGTCTACAATTGGATTTGAGTCTTCATTTTCCTTTAATGAGACACATGCTGAATCACATATCTAGATTATATTTACATCCGCTATTTGAGAATAGGTATGGCAGTAATTGTTTAATAACAATGGGTAGCGAATTGGTAATATGTAGCATTGGTTTTGGGTAGCGATTTGTGGCGTGGACAGAAATCTTGATTTTATAACAACGAGTTTATTACGTGAATGGCAGCGATCATATTGATTTATTCCCTTGTGTAGAAAACCACCTCATGTGTTTTTATGAATGTCAATAGTTGACCAACATATTTATAAGAAAACTTAATTTGGACAACAATTATAACTTGTATATAAAGTTTTGATTAATAATTTATACAGCCTTGTCATTTATGTTAAACTGGTTAAAATATAGGCTGGTTATTTTAGACATCAATGTCGATTTTTATAAGCAGCGTAGATCACCTTTAAAAATGTTAAGTAGTTCACCTATTTGTTATTGAACAATGTATATTGCTGACAAGTGTTTTTTATTTGGTTAAATGCTTATTTTAGTCCACATTTACGATAACATTAATGACAATAGTAACATGATAAAGGTTCACTCCTTCGCACCTAGACATCTTGCTTAGCAGATAACACGATGTGTTAGACATCATGATTTATTGGTGTACTAGTCTTTTATCTTACACAAGCTTGATGGACGAGAGTTTAGTAGATGCATCAACTAAAACCTTTAATAGCCCTTAGTTATTTGGCGTTATCCGCCTCATGCCTTAGTTTGATCTCGAAGGGGTGATTGGTCTTGTCGATACACCATAGGTTGCCTTGTAGGAAATAACAATCCTTCGGTCCTTCATGCAATTTAATTCGAGGGTTATCTTGTGTCTTGTCGATCTTTTGCTTGGGGTGTGGGTGTAGTTCCTCTTGTCAGTAACTTGGCTCGTAGCGAGTTGGTTTCATCTGGAGTCCTTGGTCCAGATAGGTTAGGTAGCGCCAGGGTATCGCCACACCTATCACCCAGGGACGTCATGAGTCCTGATGAGGGAATCATGGCACGCCCTATTGGATAGAGGCGATTGATAACGTGGTCGGAGTTTGTGTCTTTTGTGTGAGTGTTTTTTTATCGTTGTAAGTTTGCTAGTGGCACATGGGTTGAATGCCTTCATATGTTTGGTTGCGTGCCATCGTGGTTCAAGATAACCAGACGTCGAGGCCATTGTGTCCGGATGTGGATGTTGTCCCTTACCTTGTAGGCATGATCATGTTTGTGTCGGGCGGGTAGTCGTTTCTCCTTGTTGTTTTACACATGTTTCACCTAGTTTCTCTTGTGCCAGTGCGTGGAATCATAGTTGTCTGTTGCCTATTCTGTGGGCATGGTGTTCGCTGTTAGATGTGTTGTTTAGCTATAATCATTGTTGTCATCCTGTTTTATTAAAAAAAAAAAAATCACCTTCTGCTTCGCTTGAAGTCCTAACAAAGGGGTCGTTACACTGGGTCATATGAAATGTAGCGAGAATCAGGGGCTAGATCCAAATATTCATGCCAACACATAAGGTCATGTTTCATGGTTACATGGTGTAGTCGTATAGGACCGCGTCGGGGGTTGGGGCCTAGCCCCAGCCCTAACCTCTGCCAAAACTACATAGAAACAAACTTAAATACAAACAACAATGTATAAGGCTAAGATCCACTATGTAGGTGGGATGTTATCCCAACCTACGTGAATACTTTGGCACCCATGGAGTTCATGGGTTCGACCCCCACGGAATCTCCACAGTTTTTTCCAAAACCATTAACCAATGAATGGGTGCCACATGGCAGCCCATGGCATGGCCATGTGGCACCTTACCACTTGCCAAATAAATGCCAGGTGTCTGAGCCTGATTTGACCATGTCTACCACATGTCAACACTATCAACGTGTTGACTATACCTGTCACGTGTCACCCTTGCAGTGGTGCCATGTGTCACGAACTTACTCATCCGCATATTCACTTTCCCACATCAGCGCCAACACACCCTTCCACATCATCTATACGACCATACAACTTGTACAACCATCTGCCACTTCAGCTCTGTACGGACTGTACAATCAACATTTTTTTTTCCTGTTTGGAGAAATGAACAGACCACGATATCTTTTGCATACGATGTTTGTTTGATCCTGTTAAAGTTGCAATGGGTTCGTATCAATGAGGTCTACGTGCACATCTATTTTGAAGCCATTATGAGAACTTTTATTTTTAGTCCTTCCTGAACCCATTTTGGTTCTCATATCCAATTCTGGATCAATCCTTTTGCATTTTATGACTAATATTACATAGGTATTTCATCACCATTATTTTCATGATCCAAAATAAGGTCAATACCTGAGTTATTGGATGCTATCATCATTCCATTAGAAACACCCAAGCCACCTATAGAGAAATATTAAGAATTAATTTGTGAGAAGGGGGCTTAGGCCCCCCTACATACCTTGCCATAAGGCATCACCAAATGCATAACTGTGTAGAGCAACAAACCCTAATATTCTATGATTCTTCATAGCCACTAGTTGACAAAAAACCACCTATTAAAAAACCCTATAAAAATGTTTTATCATTGTTGAAATCAATGCAACTATTTGTTTAACAATTTCCTATTGTAACCATAACCAACTCTAGGCAAGAATCAAGGAATCCATATATTTTATATAATTGATAATCATTAAACACATTATACATACATACATAGTGATTATATGATATGAGAGATATATGTATTTAAAT
>ML784602.1:262118-273243 GCA_009831015.1 Picea engelmannii
TTCCACTATGGTGTTTTTCATCCCCTCCCGACTTAGAATCTCTAGGCTAGTCTTCCGGGCTCCGAATTTCATGGTGTTGTTGGTTGAGTTGCCCATACTTCCAGCATACAGTCGGATAATGTTTCCTTTACTGTCCCTGATTATTCCTCCCAAACCTGTTCTCGCTGGGTTGCCTTTTACCACCCTTGGAGTTGTGGTGACCGTCTGCACTGATTGGGGTTGCGTCCACCGTTCAGGTGGAATATCTCTAGGACTCGAGAATCTGGATCAGTGGGTTGCACTCTACCTACTTGGAATTTGCGGCTCTACACCGTGTCTCGTATCGTTGAGATTATTATTTCCTTGATCTTCCCTTCGGGCCGACTTTCGTTTCTAAAAATGCACCGGTTCCTTTCCTTCCATATCGACCATATGATCATTCCTAGGGTGAGAATCCAACAAAGGTTCACCTTTTCTTTCTCGTTGTAGTTATCCTTCCAAATATTGATGGTTGCGGGAATGTTACCTTAGATCTTGTCAGACTGGCGAAAGATACTTACCACCCAGTCCCAAAGTTCTACAGTGTAGGCGCATTCGTCGAGGAGGTGGTTTCTTGTTTCTTCCTAGGCTTGAAAAATATGACATCTTGATGGTCCTGTGAATCCCCTTTTCATTAGGTTATCCCAATTTAGAATGCGGTTATGTAGTATTAGCCATTGGAAAATTTTTATTTTTGGCCATTGGGGGTTGTTCCAAATCTTATCACAGTGTTGCATTGGGTCTTCTTGGTCTAGGTTCACCATATAGTGTCAGACTTATTTCAAGTTGAATTCCCCTCCATTCTTTTCCCCCACCTCAACTGGTCCTCTCCTTCCGTGACTATTATTTTCTATCTTCCCAGTTCCTCCTCCACCTCTTTTATTATTGTTGCGGGCATATCATTGTTCTGTTGAATAATCTTGTCCTAGATTCTCCATTTGTTGCGGTCCCTTTCCTATTTTCAGTATTGGTAGACATTGATTTGTATGTTAACAACATTGCGAGTAAATAATTGCAAAGGCCCTCATCCATAAATACTTCGTCACCTCCATTATTCATATTACAATTCCCTTCAAATCCTTCGGAATCAGTTTGGCCAATTGCATGGACATATTCTAAAAATATATGTGAAAACATTCATCCGGTGGGATTGAGAAATAATATTCACGTTTTCGTGTCTATATTTTTATCTTTATTTAGTAAAGAATTAAGAATGAGTTAAGATATCAACTTTAATCATATTTAGTAAAGAATTAAGAATAAGTTAAGATATAACTTTAATCATTGGATAGAATTTAGATAAATTTAAATTCTTATATATATGTTTAAAATCAAATTTCAATTTTTGTTAATAAAATTTAACAAAGAATTGGTTAAGATATGTATTTTTATTATCACTTGATTTGTTTAAGATATGTATTTTAATCTTAAGTTATAATTTATATGCTCATATCTATATTATTGTTTAAGATATGTATTTTAATCTTAAGTTATAATTTATATGCTCATATCTATTTTTAAAATCAGAATTCACCCCATCAATGGTTGCAATGATTGTTTATTAATGAGTAAATAATTGCAAAGGCCCTCATCCATAAATACTTAGTGACCTCCATATTACAATTCCCTTCCAAATCCTTCGGAATCAGTTTGGCCAATTGCATGGACATGTTCTAAAATTATATGTGAAAACATTCATACGGGATTGAGAAATAATGTTTAGTAAAGAATTAAGAATGAGTTAAGATATCAACTTTAATCATATTTAGTAAAGAATTAATAATGAGTTAAGATATCAACTTTAATCATTGGATAGAATTTAGGTAAATTTAAATTCTTATATATGTGTTTAAAATCAAATTTCAATTTTTTTAATAAAATTTAGCAAAGAATTGGTTAAGATATGTATTTTTATTATCACTTGAATTGGTTAGGATATGTATTTTAATCTTTAGTTATAATTTATATGCTCATATCTATATTTAAAATCAAAATTCAAATTTTGTGAATAAAATCAATTATAACTGTTTTTTAAATGAAGTTACTTAAGAATAAAAATTAAAGTATTTATCTTTTTATAACTTATGTGATTATGAAAAAGAAAAAGCTATTAAATTTTTTTATTTTTAATTAATTAAATTTAAGATTCTATCATAATGAAAATAATTTCCATTTATTATCATTTTTTAACTCAATTATTTAATTTTTTAAATTTAATTATTTAACCTTTTTTTTTGAGTAAAAAGATAGGGTAGATCCTACTAAAACTTTTCCAATACAAAAAAACACATAGCTAGCAAACTGTGATGTCAATGTCAAAATTGGCGGTCCACCATCTGCCCCGCCAAACGAAAATTAGGGCAGGTGGTGAACCTATGTCTGTGCAACATCGTTCAGAGCAACCATGGAAATTAAACTAGACATTAAACTGAAAATTAAACAAGGACTTAAGCATGAAATTGAAATTGCGTTGTAGCAGCACAAGGATTCGAACTAAAATTCGAGCCACAATGTTACTCATTTGCATCAAAGGTTGCATCACTTGGGTTTCCACTGAGAGGGCCATTCCGAGGCTGGAGCACAAAAGGCCTGGCGCAAGTCAGGCATTTCTCGTCTGCCGGTATATTTGAGTATGCTTCGTACAACATATCGATGTGATGGTTCAGGAGGATGTCGCAGTGAATTTGATCTACCATATGGCTTCCAAGATCGAACATAAGCGCAAGCTGCTCTGGGTGGAAAAATGGTGGCGGTTCTTAACAAGGATCCAGGATAATCGTAATAGGTGGTGGCACCATGACTAAGCCACCCCGCACCTCCAAACCACCACTGAATGCCTCACCCGAATCCTCTTGTGATCCTTCCTTGTTCTTCGCCATCTTGAACCTCTCCTCTGTCACGTGCTCCTCAACTATCTCCATTGAGTTAGAAATTCTGAAATCCCCTGGATGCGTGGCGCCCTTTGGGTCGAGATGGAGGAATTTCGTGGGGGAATTCCTCCTAAATTATGCAAGTGTAAGCATCACTTTCCTTCCGCATAGGCTATTCTATGTATGGTTTCCGAGGAGGACTGCTTGCGGTGGTTGGATGGAGGATTGCGAGCCTCAGGTTCGAATCTTCAATGGAGAGCAAACTAGAGTTTGCATGATATCCTTTAGGTGCCCATACTGTGCAAAGGGTGGATCTGCAGCGAGGTCAGGTATTGTTCTTTGCAAGTGTAGGAACGCACCTCTCACATTATGTGTCCATTCAAGTAATACTTCACTACAATCCTTATTTAACAAACCATAGAAAATACAATAGTTCAAACAAGAGGAGAACGTGAACCTGGGCACATCATGGTTACTACCTGCTCAACACTGAATGATAGGATGGATGGAAGGGATCGAGTCACTGGTCTTGGATCAACTAGTCGGGTGATGCACTAAGCTAGCTAAGCTTGCTTAGGAGGTACCACCTTCTTCTAATCAGGTTGGGATGGCTACCTGTTGGTTACCACCTGCCATTCTGCAAATGAGTCGGTCGAGCTACAACTCCAGGTAACCAGGTTTTTTTTTAAGGGATTCATACTTACTTATTGGCCTTATCAGCTCATTATTCACGAGGACTCGTGTCTCCAGTGACAAGTATTGCATGGTATAGGGTGACAGGTATTGCATGGTGTGACAAGTAATTCTAGTCAAGAACAAAGGCGACAAGTGACTAGTGGAAACATTATAGTTACTAGCGAAAACATTAAATGTTAATGAACTAATGTTATCACTCTAGATAGCATTAGTTCACCTCAAAGCATGCATGCCTGTATGCATGCCTTAACTTAGTCATCATTTACGAAGTCCTTTTTTTTTTTGTAAATGAGTGTGAGAATCTATATTACTGTAGAAAATAATAGTACAAAAAACATGCAGGGACTCTCAAGATCTGCTACAACGAAAACCGGATCTGGGGTCCCAGGGATGCAATGTCTAATATAGTAGGGTAGGCCTGGGTTGCCACCAGGGGAAACCAACCCAAACCTTCGTAATCCATTTTGAAAAACGCCAGCATAACGAAAACAGAGAAAGCATAAGCATAGTGGGATTAGCTACTACACTGAGAGACTTGACTAGGGCTCGTCTTGCACTAGTCTAGGTTGATGGGGTGCTCTTCATCTCCTTCCTACCTTGTCTCGTTCTCCTCCCTTTGCTCCACCAGGCATATCTTTCTGATGCACGCTGGGGTTCCATTTCTATTGGCTGGAGTAATGTCTATATGGTGGACATAGCGTAAATAGAGATGGAATTACCCTGCCATCTGCTCCAGTTTTTCTTGCTGGCTTCTCTGGTCCTCCGCAAGTCTTTTTCCCCCCACCTCTAGGTTGTTGAGGTGGCTCAGAATGCCTGTAAGAGCCTTCTTCTAATCTCTAGTTTCTATTCTATTGGTCTCCCTCCGGTCCGCACACATCTTACCTATCAACATTTTTGTTCTCCAAGCTTCCCCCACCATCCTATGGTAGAGAGTTGTCATGGGCTATGTGTCTCTAGGGTCCCTTATCCCCCGCACTTCCTGAGTTATTTTGTCTAGGATTTTTCGCTGCGAGCATTGTTGATTTTTCTCCCCCATCTTTTGATGATCATCTTCCCCTTTATGTATACCTACTTGAGGAAGGTACTCTTTGCTCCCCTGGCCACCTATACGATTCTTGTCATCCTCTGGGAGTTCTACGGAGGTTCACTCCCCAGGGGTCCTATCTTACTGCTAGTTTTCTTCATGCGTACCATCTTCTCTTGCAAGTGGTAGTTTTTACGTTGGGTTCTTCCCCTGTTTTGCTTCACCTCTTTCTGGTATGTAAGATGGCCCCTATAATTGCTTTGGTCCACTCTGTGGCTTTTTTTTTTATACCTTCTTTTATGGAGCCAGCCCGGCTATGGTACCGTCCTTGCAATCATGGCCTGCTCATCAAGGTTTCCCTTTGGGTCAATATCATGTGTTCCAGAACATGTGAATTTGATGACCTTGTCGTAATCCCTGCGCTAATGCTTTGCCTTGCACATTGTAAACCATTCATTTCCCCGTCCCGTAACGGTACTTGGGTGAGGTGTGCCCAGACTTGGCCCTGGTGAACCCTTTCATCCTTCATCCTTTTCCTCCTGTGGGTTATCTATTTTTCTTTCCCACGGGTAACCTCTATACCTCTTTCTATTGATGGGACTGTGGTATCGTGCTTTCGCCTAATGTGGGATATGTGTCTACATTTGTAGCCTTGTTTGATTAGTGGGCAATCATATTCTTCTTGGAACCTATGTGCCCTTCAGTGCCTGTTGTGCCTCCATTCTTGTCGTGATATTTTGTACTACTACTATTGTCCCAGTCATTTGCTACAAGTTGGGTGCAATCTGCTTGGAATTAACCTTGAGGGATGTTGCTCCAGATTGTGTCTAGTTCTGGACCTTCGTTATCCACCCCCTCATTTGTTATTATGTTCGTCAGTCCATTTGTTGACCTCTGAACCCAATGCAATTCCACAGTGATCCATGTCCGCAAGTGCTCTTGGATTTTTTGCAGCAGGTGGGCCAATCACCACTGCCTCTAGATTTTTCCCATTCTTGTACCATTTTGGATTTTTCCCATTCTTATTTTCTGTAGGATCCCTGTGGAGAGGGGAAGATGGACATCATAAAGGTTGAGATTTCTTGTAAAATAGACTTGGTTAGGATTAGTCTGCCTTCTAGATAGAGGGATCTATACATCCAATTTTTTACCTGCTCTTGTAACCTGTTTATTAGTCCTTCACAAGTTAACATTTTGTACACCTTTTTTGTCAATGGAACCCCCAAATACTTTGTTGGGAGTGTTTTTTGTTCAAATCCTAGAATGTTGGTCAAATTACTTTGGATAGCTGGATTGGTATTGAAGAAGAAGATCATCAAATTTGAGTGGTTGATCTCACTGCCCAAGGCTTCCCCAAAATATTCTAGGATTCGTTTGTAGGCTTTGGCTTCCTTGACCGTGGGTATGCCATGAAGTAAGGTATCATCCAAAAGATTTTGGTGTGTTAAAGTAGGGAAGTTTTAGAAGGGTTTGAGCCATGTTATCTCCCCAGTTGCGGTTGCGCTCTTTATGCTCTGGCTGAGGCCTTCCATCATGAGAATGAATAGGAAGGGGGAAACGGGTCTCCTTGTCTGATACCTCTCATGGGACAGAAAGTTTTGGCCAGGGATCCATTGAGTAGTAGAGAGTAGATTATTGTGGATACGAGACTAACAATCCAGCCAATTCAGTGATAGGTGAAACCAAAGGCTTCCAAAGTCTTGACCATATAGTGCCAGCTAATTTTACCATAATCTTTTGCTAGGTCCAGTTGTATTATCATTCCCCCCGTCTTCTGAAGCTTCAAGGTGTGAATGATCTCATGGGCTTGGGTGATGTTGTCCATTATTTGTCTTCCTTCCACAAAGATTGCATGTTCTTGGGAGATTATTGAAGGCGGGAGGGGTTTCATTCTATTTGCTATGACTTTGGAGATTATCTTGTAAACCACATTTCATAGCGCTATAGGTCTATGTCGATCAGGGGTTTTGGCTTCATTTTCTTCAGGTATTAGTGTGATCATTGTGGCGTTTAGTGCTTTAAGGATGGAGGTGGACCTTATAGAGTCTTCTACTACCTTGTAAATGTCATGTTTGATGGTTTCCTAGTAGGCTTTGAAGAACTCCACTGTGAAGCCATCTAGACCTGGTGCTTTCACACTGGGCATTTCCTCTAGAGCATGGTCAACTTCTTCCATGGTAATAGGTTTGTTTAGGGAGATGTTTTGTTCGTTTGTGACCAAGCGAGGAATATATTGGCTTATCCTTTGAATGGCCTCCGATCTGTCTTGGTGAGGTTCTTAGGCTATCCCATGGAAGTGTTTGACTAGATCGATTTCAATCTCATGATTCTTCCTACTGGCATCGTGCCTCCCAATCTTGGGTCATTTGGATCTCTTCCTTTTTTCGGTCCTCAGTATAGCCTTCCCGCATGCAGGTTTCTTGGAGTTTTTTAACTTACTTATTTTCCTTATCAGCCCATTATTCATGAGGATTCATGTCTCCAATCACAGGTATTGCATGGTATAGGGTGACAAGTATTGCATGGTGTGACAGGTAATTCTACTCAAGAACAAATGTTGCAAGTGACTAGCAGAAACATTATAGTGAATAGAGAAAACATTAAATGTTAATGAACTAATGCTATCACTCCAGATAGCATTAGTTCACCTCAAAGAATGCATGCCTACATGCATGCCTTAACTTAGTCATCATTTACCATGTTTCAAACCAAATACTTTGCATATCATCTCCTTGTGCCTCGGGAAGAGTCCAAACAAGACCTCAAATTGGAATGTTTGGATAAAAAATCAAACATGACATGGGAAATCGTATAAAGTACTCAAAACTTTGATTAGAATGCCTCTTGGTGCATTGGTTTTCGTGTAAAACTAATAGAATATTTCTTAACCATTTACTATAGTCCCTCCATCCCTAAGGGAAGGGACTAATAAAGGGAAGGAAGCCTCTCATGTATGGGTTCTAGTTCTAGAGAAGGGGATGAAACATTAGGTAGAGAGAAAATATCATTTGTCCATGGCCCAACAATAACCATTAAAGGAAATACAAATTGATAAATAGTCTACCATATTAAGGGATCTTTGAGCACGGAAATCCCTGATTTGAGGCTTATTTTGTCCCTCAATTCTCATGAGGTAGGGGCACCCCAAAAATATAGGCCCTTAAATTATTGGTTGTAGAGTGTAAACATGACATCTTATTAAAGAAACATGACATCTTAGGAAGTTCAATGTATTGTCGCATATGAAGTCGATGGCACCTTCAATGTAACAGTTTTCAGAGATCAAAGAACGAATGGATTATCAGAACACAACTTTCATAACAGGGAGACCTGATCAATGGTCACAATGATTGTATGTTAACAACATTGCGAGTAAATAATTGGAAAGGCCCTCATCCATAAATACTTCATGACCTCCATATTACAATTCCCTTCCAAATCCTTCAGAATCAGTTTGGCCAATTGCATGGACATGTTCTAAAAATATGTGAAAACATTCATCCGGGTGTGAGAAGTAATGTTCACATTTTTGTTTCTATACTTTTACCATATTTAGTAAAGAATTAAGAATGAGTTAAGATATCAACTTTAATCATTGGGTAGAATTTAGATTCTTATATATGTGTTTAAAATCAAATTTCAATTTTTGTTAATACAATTTAGCAAAGAGGTGGTTAAGATATGTATTTTTATTATCATTAGTTATACTTGAATTGGTTAACATATGTATTTTAATCATTAGTTATAATTTATATGTTCATATTTATATTTAAAATCAGAAATCACATTTTGTGAATAAAATCAATTATAACTATTTTTTTTTAATGAAGTTGCCTAATAATAAAAATTGAATTATTTACCTTTTTATAACCTATGTGATTATGAAAGAGAAAAAACTATTGAAATTTTTTATTTTTAATTAATTAAATATAATATTCTATCATAATGAAAATAGTTTCGATCTATTATCATTTTTTAACTCAATTATTTAATTTTTTAAATTCAATTATTTAACTTTTTTTTTTAGTAAAAAGATAGGGTAGATCCTATTAAAACTTTTCCAATAAAAAAAAGCACATACAAACACTCTTCCAACTGTCCCGCTAGATTATCGGAAATCAGGACAACTGGCAGACTGTGATGTTAATGTCAAAATTGGTGATCCTCCATTTTCCCTGCCAAACGAAAACCAGGGCAGGTGGTGAACCTATGTATGTGAAACATTGTTCAGAGCAGCCATGGAAATTAAACTGGACATTAAACTGAAAATTAAACAAGGACTTAAGCATGAAATTGAAATTGCATTGTAGCAGCGCAAGGATTCAAACTAAAATACGAGCCATGGTGTTACTTATTTGCATCGAAGGTTGCATCACTTGGGTCGCCACTCAGAGGGCCATTTCGAGGATGGAGCACAAAATGCATGGCGCAAGTCGGTCATTTCTGGCATGCCAGTGCATTTGAGTATGCCTCATACAACATATTGATGCACTGGTGCATGAAGTTATCGCGATGAATTTGATCTACCATATGGCTTCTAAGCTCGAACACAAGTGCAAGCTTTTCTGGGTGGAAAAATAGTGGTGGTTCTTGACAGGGATCCAGGATAATCGTAATAGGTGGTGGTGTCGTGACTGATCCACCCCCCACTTGTAAACCACTAGCGACTGCCTCACTTGAATCTTCTTATGCTTTGTCCTGTGGTCCTCTACTATCTCTGCTGCGCTCGAAATTTTGAAATTGATTGGATGTGTGGCATCCTCAGGGTCAATATGGAGGAATTCCACGGGGGAATTCCTCCTCAATTATGCAAGTGTAAGTGTCCCTTTCCTCCTGCATAGGTTGGTCTATGTTTGGTTTTCGTAGAGGACTACTTGTGGTGGTTGGATGGAGGACTTTGAGTCTCAGGTTTGAATCTTCAATGGAGAGTAGACTAGAGTTTGCATGATGTCCTTTAAGCATCCATACTGTGGAAAGGGTGGATCTGGAACAAGGTCAGTTATTGTTCTTTGAAAGTGCAGTAGCGTACCTCTCACATTGTGTGTCCATTCAGTAATACTTCACTACCATCATTATTTAACAAACTGTAGAAAATACAATATTTCAAAGAACATGAGAACGTGAACCTAGGCGCACCATGGTTACTACCTGCTCCACACTGAATGAAATCGCCTACAATTGTATTTTTTATATATTAAAGGAAAAATATTTAGGAATTAGTTGAGCCAACTACATGGACGTAGTTGTAAAAATATGTGAAAACTTTCATCCACTTCAGAAAAATCATGCTCAAATTTTCTTCCTTATAATTTGACCGACCATATTTAGTAAAACATTAGTTAAGATATGTACTTTTATTGTATTTTTTTTAATAAAGTTAATTATAGATAAATAAATATTGATTTATTTAGTGTTATAATATATATAATGATTATGAGGGAAAAAATAATATTGATTTTATTTTTAATTTTAATTAAATTTAAAATTGAATTATAAGAAAAATAGTTTTGATATTTTTTAAGTAAGAATTTATATTACCAACTCAACCAAAATAGTTTTGATCTATTGATCACTTTTATAAATTCAATCATTTAATTCATATGTATAGTGTGTGTGAGAGCACTCTTAATGGTTAATAATATGTGTTTTCTATTTGAAGGTCAAATATTCAAATCCAACTTTATTATTGGTACTTTTACCATCATCTTTACCATATTTTCTTAATGGTATTTAAATCTATTAAAATAAATTTCTTTTGTTATAAGTAACTATTAATGTGTGTGTGTGTCACTTTTGAATATGATCATTTAAATACATGTCTCTCTCATATCATATAATCGCAATGTATGTATGTATAATGTGTGTAATGATTATCAATTATATAAAATATATCAATTCCTTGATGCTTGCCTAGAGTTGGTTATGGTTAAAATAGGAAATTGTTAAACAAATAGTTGCATTGATTTCAAGAATGCTAAAAAGTTTTTATAGGGTTTTTTAATAGGTGATTTTTTGTCAACTAGTGAGATTCGGCTATGAAGAATCGCTAGAATATTAGGGTTTGCTACTTTGCACACTTCTACATTTGGTGATGCCCTATGGCAGGGCATGCAGGGGGGCTTAAACCCGCTTCTCACAAATTAGTTCTTAATAATTCTCGATAGGAGACTTGTGTACTGTCAATGGCATGATGATAGCCTCCAATAACTCAGGTATTGACCTTCTTTTGGATCATGCAAAAAAGGGTGATGACATCTGTATGGAATATTAGTCATAAACTACAAGAGGACCCATTAAATGGAATCCTGAATAATGCATCCCTAAATTAGAGGAAATGCCAAAGTATGAAATTCACTCTCGGCACATCGACAACTATGTCCAATTCATGAAAGGAAATGTTGTCATTGGAAAATTTTTAGGGATTTGGCCAACATAAAGAGATTTGGTATCTTGGATTAAGGACTGATGAAAACCCATGGGGCATATGGATCTCAAGATTGGCTTAAAAGGATTTTTC
>ML784602.1:308821-334334 GCA_009831015.1 Picea engelmannii
AAAACATGAGAAGTCTTGGTTAGTGCAGTTGGCCACAGGGACCAAGAGGAAGGTCACTGAATTGGTTAAGTCTTGTTCAGTGGACATGAAAGGAATGAACACTAAGGCTGAATTGAACATTCTGCCTTTAGGCTCATATGATTTCTTAATTGGGATGGACTGGCTGGACCAACACCATTCCCTTTTGGATTTCCGTAACAAGAGGTTCACATACCTGAATGAAGAGGGAAATCAGGTAACAATCCAAGGAATTCCCAGAGCCGTGGCTGTTAGAGAAATCTCATCCATGCAACTGAAGAAATGTTATCAGAAAGGTTGTCAATTATTTGCAGCTCGAGTGGAAGAAGCATCCCAAGATGTAGTATCGAATTTGGAAAACCACAAGGTACTCAAAGAATTCCAGGATGTATTTTAGGAGGTACCTGGACTACCCCCGAAGAGGGACATCGACTTTTCTTTAAATCTAATGCCTGGAACAACTCCAGTTTCAAAAGCTCCTTATAGAATGAGCACACCAGAGCTGAAAGATTTGCAACTGAAGCTCGAAGAGCTACTAAAGAAAGGTTACGTTCACCCCAGTGTGTCACCGTGGGGAGCCCCAGTCCTATTCGTGAAGAAGAAAGATGGGACGTTGAGGTTGTGCATTGATTTTCGACAGCTGAATAAGGTCACTGTCAAGAACAAGTATCCTCTGCCAAGGATTGATGATCTCTTTGAGCAGTTGAAGGATGCGAAAATATTTTCGAAAATAGATCTTCGATTAGGATATCACCAAGTGAGGATAAAAGATGAAGACATTAGCAAGATCGCCTTTAGAAAAAGGTACGGTCACTATGAATTTACAGTGGTTCTATTTGGACTGTCCAACGTGCCTGCTGTCTTCATGTGCTTAATGAATGGAGTGTTCAGAAATTATCTGGACAAGTTTGTCATAGTTTTCTTGGACGATATCTTGGTGTATTCCCAGACAGAGGAAGAACATGAACAACACCTTAGAATGGTGTTGTAGGTGTTGAGAGAACACCGGCTGTACGCAAAACTGAGCAAGTGCTCATTTTACCAAAAGCAGATCCATTACTTGGGGCATATAATCTCTGAAGAAGGGATCGTTGTGGATCCTGAAAAGGTACAGGCCGTTCGAGAATGGCCAGCGCCAAGGAATGTGATAGAAGTTAGATCTTTTATGGGTCTGGCAGGCTATTATAGGAGGTTCATAGCTGGATTCTCAAGGATAGCGCATGCTATCACTTCCTTGCAAAGGAAGGAGAAGAAATTTCAGTGGACGGATGAATGTGAGAGCAGCTTCTAGCAACTAAAGCAACTGCTCACTAGTGCTTCAATCCTGAAGATTGCAGATCCAGACAAGGATTATGTAGTGTGCACAAATTCATGTAAGGAAGGGCTGGGAGGAGTTCTTAGCCAAGAAGGATTTGTAGTTTGCTATGAATCCCGTAAGTTGAAGGAACATGAGAAGAATTATGCAACTCATGATTTGGAGCTGGCAGCAATCGTCCACGCCTTGAGGAAATGGAGACATTACCTCATGGGAAAGAGATTCGAATTATGAACAGACCACAACGGTCTGAATTATTTATTTGAACAACCAACCTTAAATGCCAGGCAAATTAGATGGTTGGGGTTTATGTGCGAATATGACTTTGATATCAAGCATATCAAAGGGAAAGAAAATAAGGTGGTTGATGCACTCAGCAGAAAAGTGCACCAATTACATGCTACAACCATTAGCATGTACCAGACTGAGATGAAAGACAAAATTTTAGAAGCTGCCAATGCTAATTTGCAGTACAAAAATCTTGTAGCAAAGCTACAACAACGTGAGAGACCACAGACCCAGGAAAGTTACACTTTGGGAACTAGTGGTTTACTTCTGTATAAAAACAGAGTGTATGTACCTAATGACCGAGAATTGAAGCTGGCAATTCTAAAGGAGATGCATAACGTGGCTTATGATGGACATCATGGATATTAGAAGACTGTGGCAGCAGTCAAAAGCCATTATTTTTGGTCGGGTTTGAAGAAAGAAATCGTGGAATACATCACCAGATGTATGGAGTTCTAGAAGGTTAAGGCTGAGCATAGACACCCAGCAGGGTTGTTGCAGCCTTTACCTATTCCTGAATGGAAATGGGACGTGGTAACAATGGATTTTATCACAGGATTGCCCAGAACAAGCAGGCAACATGATTCAATCATGGTGGTGGTGGAAAAGCTTACTAAAGATGCCCATTTTATTCCACTGAAAACCACCCACAGAGCAGCAGATGTTGTTGATATATTTTTAAAAGAAGTTGCACGCTTGCATGGAATTCCTAAGACAATTGTGTCTGATAGGGACCCGAAATTCACTTCAAATTTCTGGAAAGGACTGTTGAAAGGATTCGAAACGAATATGAACTTTAGTACATCGTATCATCCTGAGTCTGATGGACAGGCAGAGAGAGTAAATAAAGTAATCAAAGGCATGTTGAGAATGTATGTGATGGATAAACCATCAAGGTGGGAAGACTACCTGCATTTGGTAGAATTCGCCTACAATAATGGGTACCATGCATCATTAAAGATGAGCCCATTCGAAGCGCTTTATGGGATAAAGTGCAACACACCATCGAGCTGGGATAATCCAGCTGACAGAGTAGTAGTAGGACCTGAACTACTCAAAGAGATGGAAGATCAAATGATAAAAATCAAACAGAATCTAAAAGCTACCCAGGATAGGCAGAAAAGTTACGCTGATAGTAACAAAACCCATAGAGAATTTAAAGTAGGTGACCATGTTTTCCTGAAAGTGAAAACTAACAGGAGTTCCCTGAAGCTGGGAAGTTGCGCCAAGTTGGCAGCAAGATTTTGTGGGCCATTTGAGATCCTGGAAAGGATCGGGTCGGTTGCATACATGCTTGCAATACCTGCATCTATGACTGTACATAATGTATTTCATGTTTCACTTCTTAAGAAATATGTACCTGATGCTAATCATGTTATCGATTATAATGTGATTCAGGTGGAACCAGAGGGTGTCCTGCAAGTGCATCCTGTGTGCATATTGGACAGGAAAAGAAAATAGCTCCGGAATCGAGCTATAGAGCTTGTAAAGGTCCAGTGGACCTGGTACGGTCCTGAAGACACGACATGGGAGCATGAAGAAGTAATGCGGGCAGAGTACCTGCATCTTTTTGAAAAATTTTAAAGGCTTGCAAATGCTGTGTAAAGTTGCACTGAGGACAGTGCAAAAATAAGGGGAGGGGGATTGTAGTGTCCCCAAGGCCGAGCCCCGTTGTAAACCATGTTTTGAAAGGAATTGTAATTTTGTTTTATAGGCTGGTGAGCCAAGTTCTTATAAGCTGGAAGCTTATGTGTTTGTTAGGCCAGGGAGCCTAAGTGTTGAAGGCCAGGAGCCTGATGTTGTATATGTAATCATGAAAAACAATTAATAAATATTAACACCGCCATGTGTAGACCGACCATGATGAATGAGTGAAGGGGAACTGAGCGTCCACAGAATGGGCAAGGAATTAGGGGCTGGAGGAGGGAAAAAGGGGCTAAGTGTTGAGCCTAGAGGGCTTAAGCCTTGGGAATAATATTTTAATATTATTCCAAAAGAAAAATGCATTATATGTTTTAACCTAAGTCCTTTTTGGAAGGACATGTGATTTCCAAATGGTGGGAGGCACTCACGTTGTTGGAACGCATGCAGTCGCATGGGTGACAAGTGTCAACCCTGACCATGCAATAAAAAGCCACGATGAGCCGTGTTGGGGGTTCCTCCTCCATGGGACTCGCGGACTGCCAGAAGGGAAGAAGTCTGACTCTTGCAGAAGAAAACCCTTGTACATCCTCTGAAACCGTCTGAACCTGCATTGACCTTTGCGTGGATTGTCTATCACCCATTCCCGACACCAGAGCGTGAGTCTATCCTGGGTAGGGAGGATGTGAAACGACCATTCTGCCGGGGGGGTGGAGAGAGTCTGGGTAATTCCCTGCGAAAATGGCTTCTCAGGAGATTCTGAAAATCAACACCGTGAGACCTAGCTGCCATTATTGAGCTTGTTCTGAGAGGTCCGAGTCTGTATTCCCGGTTGACTTTGGTGGTCATGTAGAGATGGATTGCGCGTGAATTGTTGTCCAGTGCAGGTGGTGATTGAGCCTGTGTGTGAACTCTCTCTAAGTGAGGGAGGTGGATGTTGTTCGAAGAGGTTTCTTCCAGAGAGTGTCAGCACCAGCTTCAGGCTCTGAGACTTCCTGATCCGGCCTATTGCCGAGACCCAGAGAGGGATTTTAGCACCGATGGACTGTGCGTGTGAAGGTGTATACTCTCGGGCAGAATAGGCATGTGGGGAATGAGAGTCTGTTAGTAGTGGGCGTAAGATGGCATCTTTGGGAAGAACCTTTCTAGGTATTTCTGTGTTGTTTTCCCTATAACCTCAGCCTAACCTAGGATTCCTTGCCTTCGGGTGGAGCTCGGTCCCAACTCGGGGGTGACCCACTGTTGAGATGATGAGCAGTGTGGTCTAAGGCTGGGAGGTTTGTGGGAAGCCTACACTTGGTTGGTGGAACCACCATTGTTACAAGATAAGTGTTTAATTATATTTTTACCACATTTTATCATGACTGTACTGGATCTGTTATCATGTTTTCCGCTGTGTAAATTAATTGTTGTTGAATGCTATGGATTGTCTAATTATAACAGTAACTATATGTTTATTCTGAGAATTAAAATGTATCTCTTTGCTGTTACGCATGTGATTATACAATTCTGTATGTTTGATGTAAAAGTCCATGTACAGATTGGTTAGCGAGAGGTTTGAAAACCTCGGTAGTGAAAAATGTACACTACACTCCTCCTCCTCCTTGCTTTATATAGAGTTTCTAAGTCATTTCTTTCCCAAATTCTCATTTAATTTAATTTTTTATAAGTTAATTCAGAAAAATCCTCCCCGTACATGTGTCACCTATCCCCTTCGTTGCACCAAAAATTAACATTAATTATTTGATTATACCTATTTCCCTCACCCACCTAAAATCATTCCTAGAATCGCTCCTAGGTGTCCCCATATTCCCTTACACATTTTAATGACTTGCCCCCTTACTAATTTACTAGTTGAGTTCAATTTAAAAATTTATTAAAGGAAAGATTCCTTGCTAAGTTAGTCATTCTGCTTTTTCCGTATGTTTCCCCCTTTTTCCCTTAGTTTTCTAATTCTTTTAAATTTCCCTCTTTCCCTCTTTATCTAAAACTCAAATTAGCAAGTGTAGGATTTTCCCTTTTTCCCCTTTTTCTTTTTAGTTAAAAATTTTAATTAGCATAAGTAGACAAACAATTAATTCCCTTTTAAAATTTTAAATCCCTCAATAATTTGATTTTAATAATTTAATTGAGTTTCTTACCCCCTTTTTGTCACATGTTTAATGATGATTATTATTATTTTTATTTTTTACCACAAGTATTACTTTAGACCTAAATTTTAATTTCGAATTCTAGGCGACATTTTATTAGGGAAATTGTTTTTAAATCTTTCTTATCACATTATTTGTTTTAAGGCCATGTAGGTTTAATCACTTATTAGTTAACAACGTGATGTTCCCTTCAAGACACACTAGGTGCTCCAAGGGTGCCACTTGCCCCATTTTGTTTCACTTGCATGACGTGCCCTTCAGGATGCACTACGTGCTCCAAGGGTGCCACTAACCTCATTATGTTTCCCTTGCGTGACATTCCCTTCAGGATGCACTACGTGCTCCAAGGGTGTGACTCGCCTCATTTTGTTTTCCTTGTGCGATGTTCCCTTCAGGACGCACTATGTGATCCAAAGGTTCCACTCGCCTCTTGACTAACTTGGTAGACTTAAAAAACCCCTGGAGTCAATACTTCGTCAGGTGATCTTGTGGGAGACTAAGGGCCTCTAAGGAATAAGTCCCATGCCTTATTGCGCACCCGTTAGAATCTTCATGAGCGACTATCGTAGTCTACCCTCAGGGCATCGTGGGTCTTCTCACACTAGGTAATTGTTAACCTATAGTTCGAGCGACGGCGGGAGTGCTAGTAGGTTGTGGCAGGGCTGTTGTCCACACCCGTCCCTCAACGTCTTTGGTAGTCTTGCATGACCCCTCTACTCCACATGTGTGCCTGGTCAGAAAGCTATCATCATCTTGCATCATCAACGAATCATGTTAGAAATAAAATCCATAATCATAACATATAATTATATGTACATAGGTCATATATACAACAATCAAAACCCAATTGTCCACTCCCTGACTCAATCCAGAGTCCAAGGGTTTCATCGATGCCTCTGCATCCTCTAGGTCCATAATCTTACACACTCAAGAGAACCAAGTCAATAGAACATGTCTAAGTCAATACATCAAAATAACATATAATCTCATCCATAATGCCTCCTAATCATAATCAACGACCGATAGTATAATAATCTGGATCACTTGCAAGAAAGTGTCCTCAAAGAATAAGTTCACTCAGCGTGCGCAAAAATAAAAAAATCTGAAAAAATAAAACATATTTGCCCACAATGTCTGCCAAGGAAAGTGCTCTGATACCACTTGTTAAATACCTATACCATATATTAAAATATACTTCAATAAGACCAATAATAAACCATTCACCATAACATGAACACAAGAATAGAGAAAACCCTTGAGGTAGGGTAACACCATATATTATTCCTTAAGGAAGGAATGCACTCCTCAAGAAATCCTTGCTTGTTACAATGACAATATTGTTCATTGCAATTCTTATACTTCTTTATATATATCTCTCTATCTCCTAGGAACCTTCTAGATATACTTCTCACATTTATTACATCCAACTACCATAGTGGGCCTTTATTAAGATAGTGAACCTAGTCCACCTTACATTGAATGACCACATTCTCATATATTAAGTGACTTACACTAATAATAAATAACTACATTCCCATTGGGTACGTCCCTCAGTACCCCATATTACCTCCCTAGGTATACTACATGGGGTGGACATCTAATTTCTCTATGCCTAGATGGAACCTTGACAAATCCATAATTTGAGATAACATTCTATTTCGATGGCATTGGAGGAATTGATCAGGGGGGAATCCCTAAAATTATGGTCATGCTTATGTTAATGTTGATAGTAGAAGGGTATGAATTCATAGTCCAAGGTTTGAACCCACTTGATATCCTAATAGTTCAGGCTTATTGACTCAAGAATTGGCATTTATACATTCGTGTAGATTAATGTTATGGTGTATATTGTGTACCTCCCTTTCTTAGCGGCCTTATCTATTTTGACAAAAGTGCCAAGTGTGTTCCCACTCCCAGCCAAAATCTCTTTCTCCCAATATTCATGGGAAAGTGAACACAAGTGGACCCAAATTGGGGCATAGGAGAAATATTCTTTATTGTGGTTGAATTTGTTAGGTAGCTAGAGAGGTACTAGTGGGGGCTCAGAGGGCCCATGGTGACAATAGTGGAGGCCATTTAGTGTAAGGTGGACTAGGTCCACTATATTATTAAATAAGACCCACTATGGTAGTTAGATATAATAAATGAGTAGTTAGATATAATAAATGTAAGAGGACTTCTTAGAAGGTTCTACTTCTATAAGATTCCTCCTCTAGAATGTTCTTAAGTGATGGTAGAACTATATAAAGGGGTTCAAGCAATGTAATGGGACATGAAGAAAATTATTGTATTATGAGTTGTAGCTCAATAGGAGGATGCCCCCTCGAAGAGGCAAGTGAACAGGAGAGGAACCCTTCCATAATATGATCCATTGTATGGTGTTGCCCTACCTCAAGGGTTTGGTAATAATAAAGTGTGGTTTCTTCTATATTTATCTATGGATCTATTGCGTATTTAGTATTTGTGGTGATTATATTTGTATATATATTAATGTTCTTAACAAGTGGTATCAGAGCACTTTCCTTGGCCAAAGAATGACATAATTTTTTTTATTTTTTTTGCAGAATGTTTCTAGGGAAGAAAAAGAGGGAGGCACACTTCAGGTTCATATATTAAGATTTACAAGATGAATTTGGGAAAAATAAATGGTTATTTTAATTCCTCTCTAAAAATTAACCAATTAAAAAAAAAAACATCAGCCTAAACGAAGTCCAAGAAGTAAAGTTATGAGCATTTTACATTCAACAGTTTTTCAGGGTTTTTCCGGAAAAAGCCACAATTTTCTGTTGTAATTTGTTTTAAAACCCTAGTTTTTGTTGAATATTTTTTCCAAGCAAGATGTCTTTTACATGAAAATATGATGGTATTATTATTGAATACTTATTAAAGTTCCTCAAGTTAGAATGAAAAGGGAAGTGGAAATATTTTGTAGACTGGGGTTTCAAAGGTGATGCTCTCAAATGGTGGAAATCATTTCACCATTCTGAGTGGATGTTGCTTTCTGAGGAAGCACTTGAAAAATTACTTTTAGAAAAGTGGTCTCATACAAAGAGTAAGGATAAATACATCACCAAGAGTTTATTTTCATGTGAAAAATCTATATTACATATTCATGGTTGTTTCCATAAAGAAAATGTCATTGTTTCTATTAACCCTAGTTGCATGCATAATTTTATCAATCTTCAGTTGGTTAATAGATTGCAAGTTCCAATAAAGAATATTCAAAGCACACAGGTTGAGTGTGAAAATGTTCAATTTTTTAAAGATTTGAAGATTACCATGGATAAATATGTGTTGCATTCAGATTTTTGTGCTATGGATATGGATAAATTGGATATTTTTTTGGGATATCCTTGGATAGAATCAGTGGGTACCATTAATATTAATGTGAAAAAGAAGTTTTTGAATTTGTGGTACAAGAAAAAGAAAATCACATTGTAGGATGTGTCTCTTAGTAAGAAAGATGGGCCCATGGAAGATATCAAATAAGTTATTGTCGAGTCTGAAGTTGAATCAGAGGCAGAGTCTACAAAAGAAGATGAAGCAAAACTACAAGGAGGACATAATCAGGAAGCTAAGGAAGTCATTGAATCAAAGGCACAAAGGGTTGCATATTTGAAGAAAAAAGAACAGATACCTACATTTGTTCTATATCACCATCCACATCATATAGAGACACAACAATCATCAAGGCAAGGGAATGTGCATCAAAATATTTATGCACCAGCAGGGCATCAAACAGGAAATCGATCAAGAGGTGCATGGAGGAATAATGACACTGCAGGAAGAGATCAAGCTATAGAAACAATCCCATGGAAACCCTGACATGATGTAGAGAAATATCAGGGTGGCAAGGTTGCAGATAGACATCATGTTCAACTTCCATTGGGATGGATGGATGGTTGTACTTGGTACCAGTTGCCTACAATGCTTAGCCGATCATATTGTATGGTTTATTCTCATGTTTCGAGGATGAAACATGTGAAGGGGGATGGAATATAGTATACCTATGGAGGTAATATGGGGTACTGAGGGAAATACCCAATGGGAATGTAGTTATGTGTTATTAGTGGAAGTCATTCAATATGTGAGAATGTGTTCATTCAATGTAAGGTGGACTACGCCCACTATCTTAATAAAATCTCACTATGGTAGTTGGATGTAATAAATGTGAGAAGACTCTCTAGAAGGTTCCTAAGAGATAGAGAAATATATATAAATAAGTATAAGCAATGTAATGAATCATAGTGGAGAATATTGTCATTGTAACAAGCAAGGATTGCTTGAGGAGTGCATTCCTTCTGTAAGGAATAATATATAGTGTTACCCTACCTCAAGGGTTTTCTCTATTGTTGTGTTCATGTTATGGTGAATGGTTTATGGTTTATTCTTGGTCTTATTGAAGTATATTTTCAGAACTGGTATAGGTACTTAACACCCCATTTGGATCAAATAAAAACCCCCTTCTCAAGAAATAACCTTGAAATTCTCGATGACAATCGAGAAGAGAAACTCTAGAATCATCCCTTAGCAAGTCGATCAGAGAATAGAACACCTCAAGGGTCTCAGGTCTCACTTTCCCATGTCTGTTCCAAAGGAGTCCAATATTTAAAAGACATGAAAAGAGCCCTCTCTTCCTATAGATCCATTTCATGAAGCCATGGAAGGTGATATACAAGATGATTTGGATACAAAGATGGAAGATATGGATCTAAAAATCCTACTCAGTGGTCACAATGATTGCATGTTACTGATATTGTGAGTAAATAATTACAAAGGCCCTCAACTATAAATGCTTCATGATCTCCATATTGCAATTCCCTTATGAATCTTTAGGAATCAGTTACACCAATTGTATGGACGATTTCTAGAAACACATGCATATAGGATGTAGAGAAATCATGCTAACATTTTATTTCCTATATTTTGACCATATTTAGAAAATAATTGGTTAAGATGTGTTCTTTTATTATTGGGTATAATTTAGATTCTCATATCTACATTTAAAATATAACTTCAATTTTTGTTAATGAAATTACTTATACACTGGATCTATCAAGCTCCTATAGGGATCAAATATCTCTAGGCCCAATCCCTTTTTAGAGTGAAAAACTTGAGGGAAGGTTAAAGGTTTGCACCTAGAAAGATTTGATCACACTCCCTTGATATATCAATTATTGAGAACTCTCAATTATGTCTCAACAACAATTGTGATAGATTTTATACACACACACAAGGATTGTTTTTCATTCAATATATATATATATATGGGAGATTACATAAATTTTTACTATATTATTTTTTTTATTATGATTATGAGAGGGTAAATTACTGGTTTTTTTTTTAAAGATTCTATCATAATGAAAATAGTTTTGATCTATTAATAACTTTTTAAATAAAATTATTTCACTCCCCAATAGTATGAACAATAAATTGAATAAAAATATAAAAATAATTTTAATCTTTTGAAAAAAATATTAAAATATAATTTTTTTAATATCTCAAAAATTAATACAAATATTTTAAAACCTAAATTTAGATACATGTATAATACTTCTCTATTATACATGTTAGTGGTTTTTCTAGAACTTCTTTATGGTTTTCAGAAATTATTTTTGGCTTCTTCAACCGGTTGAGTAATTGGACATGTGAAATGAGGCGAGTCACCTTTTACTTTGATTCAATTTTAATTTAAAATATATTTATAATATATTAACGTAAATAGTAAAAGTTTATTTTAGAGATAAAGTCAATCCAAAATAATAATTGTAACATTTTTTTTTCTCTTGTTTTCATTATGAGCACTCAACCACCTATTCCAAAAACTCAGCCTAACAGCTGGAGGACCCCAAAAATCACCCTAGAGTTCCTTTACGATTATATGGAATCACTAGAAAAAAGGAGAGAAGAGAGAGATGCCAAAATCCAAATAGAGTTAGAAACATTAGAAAAAAGGAGTGAAGAAAGAGACGTAAAAATCCAAATAGAGAGGCAATGATTGATAAAAACAAATTAAAGATATCATTCAAACTCAAATTGAGGATAGATTCTTAGGGTTCAAGAGTGAATTGTAAACAATGAAGGATAGGATTCAAGAAATGGAAAAACATAAACAGTCAACCCAAGAAGGAGGTGTTGAAGAAAATCACAACTTGAGAGATAGGATTAAAGAGCTAGAAGAAAAACTAACCAATAATTTGACCCTCGGTAATATGGAAAACAAATTGGATATCAAACCCATCAAAGAGGAAATGAATAAGCTAATCGAACTCGATGATGAGAGAAACAAAATAGCCTTGAACCTCTTAATTTTTGGTATAAAAGAACAACAAGAGGAGGATACGCTAGCAATAGTAAAATAAGAATTAAATAATAAATCACAAATTGATACAACTTGCCTCATAGAAGCAAAGAGGCTAGGAAAAATAATTGATCACAAATATAGGTTGATCTGTGTGAAATTAAGTTGTAATGACCATAAATATAAAATACTTAGTAAATCTTTGATCTTAAAAGAGTCAGGAATATTTATAAATGAAGACTGCATTCCCGAAGGCCAAGCTGAATTAAGGAAGGAAGTTCAAAAGGTAAAACGATCAAAGAGTCGGGAATATTTATAAATGAAGACTACATTCCCGAAGGCCAAGCTGAATTAAGGAAGGAAGTTCAACAGGTAAAACAAGCCAGGAAAGAAGGAAAATGGGAAATAATTATAAATCGAAAATCTATTGTTAGGGATAGAGACTAGAAGGATAATAATAAATAGGAATTTGGGACACTTGGGATCCTTTTTTGGAACTGTTGTGGCTTTCCATGGAGCAAAGGTCTTATGATAAGTTGGATTCTGAGTGATATTGATATTATCTGTCTAGTTGAAACTTGGGAGCATGAGGAGTCTAAGGTCCCTAACATAGAAGGATTTGTCTTGTGGCCAACATGGAACAAAAAATCCCACCGAAGAGGGATAGGAGGCATATCTTGATATATTAGAAAGAGAATTTCTCCTCATATTCAACTTCATAATATTGACCCTCTCAATCAGTACATTTGGAAGGAAATTTCAAACACCAATGCTAAGAATATGTATATAGCAATTTTATGTTTTGTACCTATTATTTCTACTTTTTATAAGAAAAACAATCTAGATAACAATTGTCCCTATAATAATTTAGAACAAGATATTTATAGTTTGAAAAATGAAGGTAATATCCTCCTGCGAGGAGACTTTAATTCTAGGACTGCAACTAAACAAGCTACTCTTTTAAGTAATGACTCAAAAAATATTTTGCGTCTACATCAGTTGCCTAAAATACTCAGAGTGTACCAATGTACGAGATTCCTTTATGAATGGATCACACCAGCGAAGCACCACCTTTAGTGCAAGTAATTACCATAAATACTTTTTTGCAATCCTGTGTTAAACTACTGAATGATCCATCATCTATTAAATTTTTTCAAAATATGTTGGAAAGATGTAACACAGAGGAAGAGGGGAAGTTAGAGAAGAAAACAGTCAATCACCTCCATACAAGAAGGAGGACAAGCAGGGAATTTAGACTGAATGCTAACATTGGATATTTCAATATGGGAGATATTGTACTGGATTTAGGCTCTGAGGTAAATGTGTTACCCAAGAATACATGGAAGTGTATGGGAGAGCCCTTAGTAGGCTATTCACCTGTCTATTTGAAGTTATCAAACCAACACAAAGTTCTACCAATTGGAAGGCTTAAGGGAGTGATAGTAGATTTGGATGGAGTGGGCACTAAGGCAGACTTTGAAGTGATAGATATAGTAGATGGTACAACACCTTATCCAACATTGCTTGGACTGGATTGGGAATTTCATAACCAGGAAATAATCAACTTGAAGACAAGGAAGATGCCATTTGAATCGGGAGAATGCATATTTATTCCACCATTAGACCCTTTAGAAGAGAAAAGGTGTGTAGAACAATCATGTTTGGATTTGGAAGAGATAAACCAGTTATACAGAACCACTGCGCATGAAGAAGATTATGTTAACCCAACTACAGATTGGGTACTCGGCTGGAGGAGAATCACATCATGTGCTTCTGAATCAAAGACATGTTTGGATAATTGGTAGTAGATATTACATGAAGTTTCCACAAGAAGGCGTGCAATAATAGACCGCACAATAAGATGGGTTGGCATAGAAATAAGAGAGCCTCCTAGTTTTTATGGAATGAATGATTTAGAAGAAATTATGAACAAATATGAAGAGGAATTATTATAGAACCATAGGATCTTATCCCTGGACATTTAACTCAAATATACACCTACAATATGGTGGGGTGTGCATAAAGAAACAATTCAAGATTGGTACCAATGTAAGAGGTTAATGTGCATCAAATTTGGCACAGAACAAGGCAACAATAAGATGTAGAGATATAATGGATAGGGACACCAACAAAACATTTGGAGAAATGGAAGAAAAAATGGATGATGATACCACTAGAGGAATGGCCTCATCACTCCATCCACACATTGGAAGGAATTCCAGAAAACTAGTATGTAGACCAGGAACTGCGCAGAGACACTGCAGAATGGACAACATTACAACATAATTTTATAGTAAGTTTCTCATTTGAACATGAGAACCCCAACATGGATTCAACACTGAAGAAGATAAGAGGTGTGATATTTATTGATGAACCAGAGGTTGAACTCATGACAAAATAACAACAATAGAATAAAAATACAGTGAAAGAACTATTATCATGCTATCATGTGAAGCAAGAAGCACCATATGAAGATGACTTGCGCAACATTTATATTACATAAGTTGAAGGTGAAAGAGAAGTGGAAGGTCCATCCCTAGAGTCAGAAGTATTTGTTGTGCCAATCAAGGTGAAGAAATTCAACATTGGGACAACTAACAATCCCAAAATGGCCAACATTGGGGACTACTGGGATGAACAAACACTAGAAAGGATAACAAAATTACTGCGCAAATACAGTGACCTATTCCCAACGAAATTTACAGAGATGAAATACATAGAAAGAGAGCTAGGAGAGATGAAGATACCTCTCAAACCTGAGGCTAGATATGTCAGACAAATACCTTATATAATAAATCCAATATATAAGTAGAAAGCGAAAGAAGAAATCGATAGAATGTTGGAAGTTGATATCATAGAACTAGTTGAGGAATATGAATTTGGATAAGCCCTATGGTAGTTCAAGAGAAGAAAGAAGGGGGGGTAAGGATTTGTGTAGATCCGAGGAAACTGAATGATGCTTTCCTACATGACCCTTTCTTCACATGATGTTTTCCAAAAATAGACAAAAGGCACATCTGGCTACATCATGATCATTCTAATCTGCCACGGGGATTGGGTTGTTGATCAAGTATCTGGGTGAACAAGTGTCTATCAGAGTCTTGATGTTTTCTGTAATGGATTTGATTTCCTTCCACGTGCTCATTTTCTGGGGAAAGTGTGGAAACAATTGGTTGTATACAGTCATGACCGTTATTAAAATGAAAAAATGTCTTGGGCAATGTCTCTTTCAAAATTGTCAATATTTTCCTTCTGTTTGTGAATAAAGGACCGAAATCGACTAATCTTGTTTCCTCTGCTCACTGGCAAGAGCTGCACGGGCTATCTCATTGGTCGCTTCACATTCTCTATATTGTTTGGCATACATTTCTTCTAACAGCTGATGTGCTTCGCGCAACTATACAATCATGTCCTACACCTCTCAAAGCTATCTTTTGAGCCACGCCACGTTCCCTTGACAACCTTGTGGTATTGATGCTTTCGTGATCTTTGTCTCAACTCCCTATTTTCTTGGTACAGTTCGGAAATGGCTATATTTTCTTTCTTCAAATGTTGAGTTGTATCTTTATCATTTGGACCAAGGACATCCATCCTCCTCGTTCTGCTCCCACTTTCTCGGCTAGTTCCTTCCAAATGCTCCAGGTAGACAGTGCACATAAGTAATTGTTCAGCGATTGATCATGCACATGGCTCATCTAAGATTTTATTTCCTCCAGCCTCTTTGTTCTTCCTTCATCTGTCCCTTCTCTGAGGTATCTGCTGCTGGGGAATCAGAGATTCTATTTTCCTTCCTTCCTGGGCAGTTTCTTCCACTCCAATTTTTGCGCAGTGTGATGTCATCGTCCTCTTGGGTAAAGGAAAAATCCCTTTTTTATCTTTAGGGACACCTATTGTGAGTGAGAATGAATCCCAATCACTTTGGGGCTCAGTTCGAGTGATCCTACCACTACGTGTACCCTTCTTCATGTTCTGAGAGGTCGCCATGGTGCGACCAGTACCTGTCTTGCGCACAGTTGTTAGGATATTTAGACACTTAGGAGTTAGTTAAGATCTACTTGTTCTAATATGTCGTTAGGTAAAAGTGTGTTTCTTTAGTATGCATTAGTATGCATTTGTAGTTAGGAAATCTGACAGTCACGATATGTTCCTGACATAGAGTGATCCGACGGTTCATACTCTCCTCGATCTTAATGGCCATTGATCTGTGGCTTAACACTCGATTGGTCCATGATCTCTATTTAAAGAGCATGGAGGGTCATTTTCCGATGATCGATTGTGAGAAACTCTCTTGTAAAATATCTCTGTAATCGTTTTCTTTGCATTAATAAACTGTTCCAAGTGGTCGCGTTGGTTGGGGCTGTGGATGTTTCCCCGTAGGGGTTTTACCACAAAAAACATCAGTGTGTTGATATTTGATCTGGTTATGTCAGTGTTTACTGAAGGTGTTCGTCCTCTATTGGAATACATGTGTTGTCGAACATGGTATCAGAGCCTGTTTGAAGACCCGCTCCTGTTGTAGATCGAGATCGTGAAGACGAGTTGCCTCATCTCCATTTTCTAGAATTTCCATACATTTATGGGCTTAGAGGATTGTTCCATTGCGTCCAGAGAACTTTTTTCATTTAGGAGAACTTTTCTTTTCACTCGAAAAGGTTTCTGTTTGCCCAAGATACGGCCATTACAGTCAGATCCAGAGCGAAATTTTTTTTCTTGTGTGAAAAGAGTTTTTTTGGAGCATGCTCTCCAAGGTCGTCTTCCACAACAACAACAACAACAACAACAAAACCTCCAATCCTCCTTCTAAACATTACAATATGTTTTGCTAGACCATTTGGTTAAAATTTCCCTTATTAAGTAAGAGGTCTTGAGTTCAAGTCTCTCTTTTGTTACTTTTTTTGAAGAAGTTCATGCTAAAAATTGTAAAGTGCATTTCACTTCAAGTATAAAAGTGAATCACTATAAGTAGCTTTATATTTTATTTTAGAGTTATTTATTTTGCATGCAACTTTTTTGTTATAAGGTAACCTCATTGTAAAAGTGATCCCCACTTCTCTTTATAAAAGTGGGTCACTTCATAAAGTAGCTTACACTATCATGTGGTTATTTGGTTACCGTTTATGCCTTTTTAAAAAGGGCATAGCTCACACATCGGAAGTCCGTTTTCAGTGCTGTTTTTTTTTAAAATGCATAACTCTTCGAGATATTTCCATCCAGATCATTAGTTTCAGTTTTTAAATCTACATTATTTTCATATTTAATATGGCTTCTACAAGTACTGTCGTGCTTACCAACAACAACTACTTCCAATGGAAATCCCATATGGAAGATTTATTAAGAAGTAAAGGCTTGTACTGGATTACCATGGGAAAGGAAACAACCCCCACTGATGATGATAAGAAATCCAAATGGGATAATAGGAATGATGAAGCTCGTGGACTAATTGGAATGTCCATCTCTCCTGATCTAAGGTACCACCTTCAAGGAATTGATGACTGATTCAGGAGCATCGCCAACTCATCAAGCGAGCCAGCACATCAAGCGGAGATCAGCTGGACAAACCAACCCAAATTTTTGAAAATACTTTGGGATTGTTGCGCAAGTCTTAAATGAGTCATTTAAGAGAAGGCACACTCATATATTGTAATGGACCTTGAGCCTTTAAGTTCTCGTCCTTAGGTAGATAGGCGACATTTATTTTAGTTAATGCTGGTAGATAGGAATTTAATTGTAGATTTGATAGTTTTAGAGTCCAAGAGGGAAAATGGATATAGACACCCTCATTGTATCATTGTATTATTATTCAAGCATTCAGGAAGAGAAGAGAAAGCAGAGAGAACTGTATGAAGAACACCCATGTACATATATTGAATTAATAAAAGAAAGCTTTGATTCAAACTCATGGTTCATGTTGTTTCTCTGTACATTGAGGTTATTCTCATGAATGTTTGCTTCCTGTCATACATTTGCTTTTATATGTTGTGTATGTGATTTCATGGTTAAATAGAAGTCTGAGAGGGAATGTGAATGAGTTTCAATTGTTTCTCTAATTGAGCCAAGAGATTCCTGCAAGGAGTGCAGTTGAATTGTCCGCAAGGAGTGCGTCGACAGAAGGGTTCAATTAGAGTTAGCTATTGTTCTCATTCATCTCAAAAGGGCAGAGTCATAGTGTCGTGCAAGGAGTGCACAGGCAAAGCAAAGTCTCAGAGTTGCGATTCTGAGCAAAGGTATCGAAATATTGTTGTTGCAGGAGTGCGCAGAGTCGAAGGCTTCAACACTTAGACGTTGTTGAAGATTTTCCGCAAGGAGTGCATGCAAGAAGTTCCTAAAAGTGACTCGAGAGTAGTGAGAAAATCTCTGGAGAGATAGACCTTCAAGTTTGTTGAAGGGCCGAGCCGGAAGTTGTGTGTGACCAGGTTGCAAGGAAGAGACGCGGGTTTACGAACAAGTCTCGTGGAGAGACACTTCTTGTCCGTGGATTGCGCAAGAAGAAGAAGAGTGGACGGTTGGTATTCTCCGTGGAGAATCTGCGAGGTTCTGTGAGTCTTCAAATATCACAGAGGAGCAAGAAAGTTACCGAGTGAGCGTGGAGAGGCTAAGAGCTCTAGAAGAGAAGGGTTTTTGATCGAGATCACGAGGATCGTGGGTTCTACTCATGGATCAGCATATCGGGAGTTCGTGAGTCGAGACATCAACCCTTCGAAACGGAAGTCGTGATATAGCGATACGCGAAGTTCCGACAATTGCATGGATAGTGTGGCCACCGTAGGGTGATGTGACAGGTGACGTGAGATATCGGTGTTTTGGCGTCTCGGGCATCGGGAGCTAACATAGGAGTTAATTGACCTCGCGAGTAGCGAAGTCGCAAGGAAGCGAGATCGCGAGGTTCGACGTTTCGGCACATCGTGTATTGGAGGTTGGAAAGTCGAGCGCTTGGAGTCGCGAGTGACTAGATCACAATAAAGCCGAAGTCCCAATAGCGGAGAGAGGAAGTCAGCGTTGACTGACACTTCGGATCTCGGGGATTCGAGAGCTGAGTGATCGACAAAGAACTTGCGAAGCTGCGAGTTCCGATTCCTCGATAAGCAAAAGAAGAGGGGTCGCGCAAAGTTAACTGTGGGTGCAGATTTCCCNGGGAAATAGAAGAGCCTTTGAGTTCTTCAGGCCAGAAGAGAAAGAAGGTCATGTGAGAGTGTTCGTGCTCCGAGGAGTGCGGTTGCATAAGAGTGGTATCAGAGCCAGTTCTTGCTTGTATATCTCAGGCAGGAAGAGAGGCAGAAAAGAAAAGCACTCTGATATGCGCCAGAATGGTATCAGAGCGGGAATATCTTTGCTTTCTATAGCAGAGAAGGGGTAGATTTGCCATGCCACCGAGGAGAGAAAGGCAGTCACCTGATCCCGAGGACAGGGAAGTACGAAGAAGAGGTAGGCCGGCAGGAAATCCAGAAATGGAGAGACAGATGAGAGATCTTTGAGCAAGACTTGAGGACATGGAGATAGCGCAAAGACGCGGAGTCGGTGCTGGGGATTTCAGTGATTTCGAAGTTGAAGAGGAAGCTGGACATGAAGAAGAGGTCACCGCAGAGGATGCATCAACGGAGCGATTAATTAAATATATCACCCGGATGAGTTCAAAAATGAAGATGGACATTCCATCTTATGAAGGGAGTCTGGATGCAGAAGAGCTTCTAGATTGGATTAGAGATCTTGACACTTACTTCGATTATGAGGATATCTAAGAGGATAAGAAGGTCAAGCACGTTGTTACGTGCTTGAAAGGACATGTAGCATTATGGTGGGAAAAGCTTCAAGTAGACAGACACTGCAAAGGCAAGTAGAAGATTAAAAGTTGGGATCGAATGATTGCTAAGATGAAAGCGAAGTTCATCCCAAGAGATTATCAAATCACTCTTTTCAGGAGAATGCAGAACCTGAGACAAAAGCTGATGACAGTGAAAGAATACACTGAGGAATTCTATCGACTGAACATCAGAGAAGGTCATCAGGAGAGCGATGATGAAAAGGTTGCTAGGTATCTGAATGGTCTGAGATACGACATTCAGGATGAATTAAGTATGGTTAGCATCATGACGGTAGAGGATGCTTACCAGATGGCTCTGAAAGCAGAGGAGAAGTTGAGCCGTAAGCAAGGTCAATGAGGGCGAGGCAGAAGTTAGCCCAGAGGCAAGGCAGTTGCGCAGGAGAAATTCCAAAATCCCAAGGAGGAATGGAAGAAACCTCAGGGTAGAGTAGAAAGGGGTGGTACCTCACAGAAAGGACCATACATTGAGCAGAGAGGGCAGCATAATGAGCAGAAGGGAGATTATGCTGACGCGAATACTTTTCCTTGTACCAGAGGTAGAGGAAGAGGTCGAGGAGGAGTTATCACATGTTTCACATGTGGGAATAATGGGCACAGGTCATTTGAGTGTCCAGAGAAAAAGAAGGACATCGAAGAAGCTCACATCGCAGAAGCGCAGAAGAGGGATGTTGAGACTGACGATATAGAAAGCGGAAGGTCACTGATGATGCGTAAAGCTCTCTTAACACCTGGGAAGGAGGTGGAGGACTCAGCTCAGAGGACCAGACTGTTCAGGATAGCTTGCAAGACCAAGGATTGGGTATGCAAGGTTATTGTGGACAACAGTAGCACAGATAATCTCGTTTCAACCGAGATAGTGGAAAAGTTAGAGCTGGAGACAACTGATCACCCGAGTCCATACAAAATTTCATGGCTACAGAAGGGACATTAGGTGAGTGTCACTAAATAGTGTTTAGTTGAATTCAAGATAGGTGGATATAATGATAAAGTACTCTGTGATGTCATTCCCATGGATGTATGTCATTTATTGCTGGGTAGACCATGGAAATATGACAGAAATGTGGTTCATGATGGGAGAATGAACACATATACTTTAGAGAAGAATGGGAGGACACACATGTTGCTTCCGATAAAGGATAAGGAGGTTAAGCCGGAATTAAGTAACACAATACTTCTCATGAGTGGGAAGGAGCTTCTTACAAAGGTTGAGAAGAAAGAAGATCCACAATTCTTTGTTTTCAGAAAGTCGAGGATTGTTCTGACTAGCACAAGAGTGGATGATTTTCCAGTTGAGGTTCAGGAACTGCTGGAAGAGTTCGCTGACATCATAGTGGATGAATTGCCTCGTTCATTGTCACCGATGAGAACACCATATAGACCTCATACTAGGAGCTAGTTTGCCGAACAAAGACGCATATAGGTTGACGCCGCAAGAGAATGAGGAGGTCAAGAGGCAGGTGCAGGACTTGCTGGATAAGGGATTGATCAGGGAAAGTTTAATCCCATGTGTTGTTCCGACAGTACTTATTCAAAAGAAGGATGGTGGTTGGAGAATGTGTACTGACTCAAGAGAGATTAACAAGATAACCATTAGGTACAGGTTTCCATTACCAAGAATGGATGACTTGATGGATTGCTTGAGCGGGGCAAAGTATTTTTCAAAGATAGATTTGAAAAGAGGATACCACTAGATTCGTATGAGAGAAGGCGATGAGTGGAAGATGGCCTTCAAAACCAACGAAGGACTGTATGAATGGCTATTCATGCCGTTTGTCTTGACGAACGCGCCAAGTACATTTATGAGGTTAATGAATGAAGTCCCGAGGGAATTCATTGGGAAATTTGTCATTGTTTATTTGGATGACATAGTAATTTACAGTAAATCAGAGGCTGAACACCTGAAGCATTTGGCCATCGTGATGAGGAAGATACAGCAGGAGAAGCTGTTGATCAACATGAAGAAGTGCTCATTCATGAAGACAGAGCTCATTTATTTGGGTTTTGTTATTTCGACAAATGAGTTGAGGATGGATCTGGATAAGGTAGAAGTGATTAAGAATTAAGCATCACCAAGAAATGTTTTCGAGGTGAGAAGTTTTCATGGTTTGGCTATTTTCTACCAAAAATTCATCAGGAATTTCAGTGGAATTAGTGCAGCGATGATGGAAACAGTCAAGAAGCGACATAAGTCTTTTCATTGGACAACAGAGGCTGAGAAAAGCTTCAATCTATTGAAGCAGAAGATCACGGAATGACCAGTGTTGGTGTTACCAGATTTCCAGAAGACATTTCAAGTGAAATGTGACGCAAGCAGATATGCCATAGGAGTGGTCTTGAGTCAAGAAGACAGACCAGTTGCATATTTCAGTGAGAAGTTGGATGAGGCGAAACTGAAATACTCCACGTATGATAAAGAATTTTTTGCTATCATACCGGCATTGAAGAAATGGAGGCATTACTTGATCCTGAAAGAATTTGTATTGTATAGTGATAATCATGCATTACAGTTTGTGAGTCAACAAGAGAAGTTGAATTAGAAACATGGTAAATGGGTAGAGTATATGCATAATTTCACATTTGTGATTAAGCATATTTCAGGTACTGCTAACAAAGTGGCTGATGCTTTGAGCAGGAAGTGTTTGTTGCTGCAGGAGTTCCGAGTAAAAAAATTGGGTTTTGAAAATCTTAGGGACATTTATGCAGGTGATGCAGATTTTGCAGAAGCATATGAGGCAGCTGAGAATCTAGTTCTCAGAGACAGAATCCCATGGATATATTATATGATCCAGGAGGGATTGTTGTTCAGAGGAAATCAGTTGTGTATTCCAAATTTCTCCATGAGGGAGAACCTGTTGAAGGAGAAACACAATGGTGGATTGGCAGGGCATTTTGGCCAAGACAAAACATTTGTGAAGCTGAGCGAATCATATTTTTGGTCGGGTATGTGCTCAGAGGTCAAGCGGTTTGTTGACAGATGTCAGATTTGTCAGCATTCCAAGGGGAGAAAGTAGAATGCAGAGTTTTACCAACCATTACCCATACCAGAGAGGCCATGGGAGGCGATAAGCATGGATTTTGTATTAGGATTGTCGAGGACACAAAGAGGTGTTGATTCGATCTTTGTGGTGGTGGACAGGTTTTCAAAGATGGCACATTTCATTCCATGCCAAAATACCAGCGATGCGACACACATCGCAAACTTTTTTTTCAAAGAGGTCATTCGACTTCATGGATTTCCGAAAAGCATTGTTTCGGACAAAGACACCAAATTCATAGGGTATTTTTGGAGGACCTTATGGAAGAAGCTAGGAACTAACTTGGCGTTTAGTTCTGCTTATCATCCTCAGACGGATGGACAAACAGAGGTGGTCAACCGAAGTCTGGGAGATTTGCTGAGAAGCTTGGTGACAGAGCACCATAACAGCTGGGATAACATATTGCCACAGGCAGAGTTTGCGTACAACGATTCAGTGAATCGAAGTACAAGAAAAGTCCATTTCAGATTGTGTATGGGACACAACCGAGAGGAGTATCTGAACTGAGGGATTCAGAACAGACTGCGACTAGCATTGCTAGCGCAGATGAATTCGCTGAGGCAATGAAGGAACTTCACAGCAGAGTGAAGCAGCGACTGCAAGATTCAAATCAGGAATATAAGAGCAGAGAAGATCAGCATCGGAGACAAATTTAGTTTGAAGTTGGCGATCTAGTTCTAGCCCATTTTAGGAAGGAAAGGTTCCCAAGGGGAACATACAATAAGCTGAAAATGAAGAAAATTGGACCTTGCAGAGTCCTGAAGAAATTCGGAGAGAATGCGTATAAGATTGAGTTGCTGGATGACATCGAAATATCTCTGACATTCAATGTCTCAGAATTATACCCATATAGGGTTGAGGAAGCAGGAGCTAGAGGTGATGAACAACCAGAAGTCCAGTGGCAGAAGCAGATGCCGATTGCAGAAAAACCACAGATGGAATGCATACTGGACAAACGAGTGGGTAAGAAGACCAGGAGGAAGGAATACTTTGAGTATCTGGTCAAATGGAAGAATCACCCAGTAGAAGATGCCAGCTGGGAAACTGAAGCAGTGATACAGAAGCATGGGCAGACCGTGCAGGAGCTCATGGACAATAGCCCATGAAATTTTTCAAGCCGAGGAGTATGATGCAGGAGCATCGCCAACTCATCAAGCGAGCTAGCACATCGAGCGGAGATCAGCTGGAAAAACCAACCCAAATTTTTGAAAATACTTTGGTATTGTTGCGCAAGTCTTAAATGAGTCATTTAGGAGAAGGCGCACTCATATATTGTAATGGACCTTGAGCCTTTAAGCTCTCGTCCTTAGGTAGATAGACGACATTTATTTTAGTTAATGCTGGTAGATAGGAATTTAATTGTAGATTTGATAGTTTTAGAGTCCAAGAGGGAAAACGGATATAGACACCCTCATTGTATCATTGTATTATTATTCAAGCATTCAGGAAGAGAAGAGAAAGTAGAGAGAACTATATGAAGAACACCCATGTACAGATATTGAATTAATAGAAGAAAGCTTTGATTCAAACTCATGGTTTGTGTTGTTTCTCTGTACATTGAGGTTATGCTCATGAATGTTTGCTTCCTGTCATACATTTGCTTTGATATGTTGTGTATGTGATTTCATGGTTAAATAGAAGTCTGAGAGGGAATGTGAATGAGTTTCAATTGTTTCTCTAATTGAGCCAAGAGATTCCTGCAAGGAGTGCAGTTGAATTGTCCGCAAGGAGTGTGTCGACAGAAGGGTTCAATTAGAGTTAGCTATTGTTCTCATTCATCTCAGAAGGGCAGAGTCACAGTGTCGTGCAAGGAGTGCGCAGGCCAAGCAAAGTCTCAGAGTTACGATTCTGAGCAAAGGTATCGAAAGACTGCTGCTGCAGGAGTGCGCAGAGTCGAAGGCTTCAACACTTAGACATTGTTGAAGATTTGCCGCAAGGAGTGCGTGCAAGAAGTTCCTAAAAGTGACTCGAGAGTAGTGAGAAAAGCTCTGGAGAGATAGACCTTCAAGTTCGTTGAAGGGCTGAGCTGGAAGTTTTGTGTGAGCAGGTTGCAAGGAAGAGACACAGGTTTTCGAACAAGTGTCGTGGAGAGACACTTCTTGTCCGTGGATTGCGCAAGAAGAAGAAGAGTGGACGGTCGGTATTTTCTGTGGAGAATCTGGGAGGTTCTGTGAGTCGTCAAATCTCACAGAGGAGCAGGAAAGTTACCGAGTGAGCGTGAGAGTCTAAGAGCTCTGGAAGAGTAGGGCTATTGATCGAGATCACAAGGATCCTGGGTTCTACTCGTGGATCAGCATATCGGGAGTTCGTGAGTCGAGACTCCAACCCTTCTAAACGGAAGTCGCGATATAGCGATACGCAAAGTTCCAACAATTGCATGGATAGTGTGGCCACCGTAGGGTGATGTGACAGGTGACGTGAGATATCGGTGTTTCAGCGTCTCGGGCATCAGGATCTAACATAGGAGTTAATTCACCTTGTGAAGAGTGAAGTCACGAGGAAGCGAGATCGCGAGGTTCGGCGTTTCAGCACATCGCGTATCGGAGGTTGGAAAGCCGAGTGCTTGGAGTCGTGAGTGACGAGATCGTGATAAAGCCGAAGTCCTGATAGTGGAGAGAGGAAGTCAGCGTTAACTGACACTTCGGATCTCGGGGATTTGAGAGTTGAGTGATCGACAGAGAACTTGCGAAGCTGCGAGTTCTAATTCCTCAATAAGCAAAAGAAGAGGGGTCACGCAAAGTGAACTGTGGGTGCAGATTTCCCGAAAGGGAAATAGAAGAGCCTTTGAGTTCTTCAGGCCATAAGAGAAAGAAGGTCCTATGAGAGTGGTCGTGCTCCGAGGAGTGCGGTTGCATAAATGACCCCGAAGTAGCTTGGGACAAGATTGAATCTGTTTTTGGTAAACTCAATATTATTCGAGCACAACAGTTAGAAAATCAAATACTG